>APFE030428729.1:66656-84457 GCA_000404065.3 Pinus taeda
TTTCATGTTTTCATTATTCTTTTGAAATTTTAATGTTTTTCGGGGTCATGACAAAATCTTTTATGCCATCATTTCAAAATGTTGAATTTTACCCTTGAACAAAAAGTGTTATCCCAACGTCAATACTTATCATTTTCAGGGTGTTTTTTGCAAAAAGTTTACCATTGAAAAAAAAAGTGTTATTCGAACATCAACACTTTCCATTTTGAGGGTGTGTTTTGGACATTTTTTGCACAAAAAAATGGTTTTCACTTCCATTTTTAAAACATGTTGAAAATTTACCCTAGAAAAAAAAATGTGTTATTCCAGCATCAACACTTTTCGTTTTTAGCACAATTTTTGATGTTTTACGAAGTTTTTTGGCCAGAGTTCCCGTTTTGAGTTTATAGTTCCCATTTCAAAGTTTACATTGTTTGGGTAAGGCACTCTCAATTCTCTCTCTATTTCCTTTGTCATCTTGGTTTTCAGCCATTTGTTCAGTAGGAATGGCTTCTTCCTCTTCTTCTTCCCTTATAGGTTCCTCAAATAGGTCAGGTTCCTCACCTAAAGGGTCTTCCAATTCACCGTCAGTGAAGAAGAAAGAAGGTTGACTGTTGGATGCAGTGGGGGTATTTGACAAGAATTTTCCTGAATTATCCCTATTCCTACGAGACATGAAAGGAATTTTTTTTTGTTTTTTGCAAGATTTTTCTTTAAAGCTGGAAAGTACTCTACAGAAAGGAAATTGTTGATTGAATGAAAACCACTAACAAAAAGGAAACTACCTGCTGAATTGAAATTGTTGATTGAAAGACTACTGACAGAAAGAAAGCTACTTGCAGAATGAAATTTCCTAATTGAATGAAAAACTACTAATAAGAAGGAAACTACTTCCTAAATTGAAACTCTACTTAGAGAATGGAAAGGGAAGCAAATAAATGAAAAATGAAAAAAAGAAAGTAGATTACTTTTGCAGAAATAAACTAATGGAAGAAAATTGAAAACTAGAAGTAGAAGAAAAGAAAGTTAGAGACTAGAAATGGAAGAAGGAGCAGTAATCACTCTTACTCTGACACCTCTCCGGAAACGATGCCAAAAAGTGATGAGCCTAGGTATTGCAGCAAGAATGTTGCAACTCCCAGGCTACCAACTTTACTTATCAACCCGGAGTTCATACAAACTTGGAGGTGATTATGCTATATAGACAAGTAGAAGTGAAAGTACTACCTATTGTCACTGCTCATCTAGAAAGAGACCCTAGGGGTTCCAAGTGAGACTTCTATAGGGTCAGAAGAAGCTTGATTTTGATGGAAGGAGAGAAAACCTATTCTAGGGCAGAGCTATTCTATTATAGAAATGAAGAAAGCAATCATGTAATGCTAAACTGACACCAGACCCTAGGTAACTGATTAAACAACTATGCTAAGTATAATTACTAGATCAATCACTAATCTAATGCTAATTATCTAATTTTTAGAAGTAAAAGCATCAAAACTAGATGAAGGGGTAAACAATGGAAACTAAGCTAAGTCTGTTTCTAAGTGAAAGGAGCAGCCATAGGTCAAATTGGTGAACAGAGACGTGAGGGAGCAATAGTGCCTGAGAACCATTGGATCAGGCAAGTGAAAGGCAAACGAATGGTTGATATTGGATCGCAGGAGGGTACGTACGTAGATGGGCGAATAGGGTTAACTACATGATGAACAGGTGAGATTATATCGTAGGCAGTTGAGGGAATAGATGAACAAACGGGGACAACTAGAGATGGACAACTGATATGATACCATGTGGGTGGAGTCAGGAGATGGACAAACAGGATTAATCGGTAGATGGATGACAAATATTAGATTGCGGGCAAGAGAAACATGCGAAAATGGTATTAGGTGATGTGATGGCCATCAGATCAGGGGACAGATCAACGATGGAGATTGGAGTGCTTAAAGGATCGTGTAGAAATGAGGGACTAAGTTTAGAGGAAGGTAAGCATTATTTCTTGTGCCCTCAAAGTTGTAAGAAGTTTTCTCAAATTTTACGAGATTATCCTCCCTGGCTGACACGTAGCACAAGGAAACCACCCATTTCACATGCCCTCGAGCGAACAATGATTAGATAGAAATCCATGCAATATGGCACGATAGCTGTCAGATTTGGCGAGGTAGATCAACGGTGCAGTTTGGCCGAGCTGGTTGGTGAGCGAGTGCATGATAACCATCGGTTCTGACAAGACAAATCAATGGTTGGGATTTAAAGTGCACAAAGTTAAACACTAAAAGTGAATTCAGGTGGTGATTGGTTAGTTTTTTTGTGTGAGGTGATCTACGATTAAAAATCATTTGGACGTGGATTAACAGCTTCCACTCAGCTTCTCATGCTGAAGGAGAATGAAAGGGATGTGACGAACATAAAATGGCAGGAAGAGAATGAAGGAATAGATGACCATTAAAGGAACAGAGTGATATGAAATGAGCTTAGTGACTGTGTTAAACAACAAACTCCCTGTGAAAACCAAAACCTTGTTTTTTGGGGGTTTCTATAGGGTTTCTTCCTAACATCATGGTCCCAGAGGGAGGAGGTGAGGCTGAGCCACTTGGGCAACCTTGTGGATCTTTCCTTTGCTACCATGCTAATTTAACGAAAGCATAAATGAAGCAAAATGAAACACAACTAATCTATTCTACCCTACTATAATGGAAATGTAGCTACTTGAACAAATAAATAGAAAAGCAGGAAACTACTTATGTAAATGAATAAAACTAGAAATCTATGCTATCATGTTGTAATGGGAATGAACTTACTAAAGCAAATGAACAACAAAACCATGCATCTATGCTACTGCTGTAATGGAAATGAACTACTTCGATAGATGAATAGAAAGATATGCTACTTAACAATACAATAAGGAGGAGTTTTGGTTGCTAGGGTCAGGCCGTAACCCAAGAGCTTCAACCCTATTAGTTAACTCTGTGCTGGTTCAAAACAAAACTCATCTTCATTATAAATAAAAAACTGTTATGAGACTTGCAGCTTGAAAGCAAAGTAGAGTTCTTCCTAACTCTTGGTGACTACTGGTGACAAACTCATTAAAAAAAACTGAGATCCTAAGCCTCTCTACTTATACATCTGAAGTCTCCAAAGACGTCCTTAAAAATTAGGGAGGTACAACTCCCAATTTAATGATAAACTCATTCTTTCCCTTTCACTATCTCGACTGCCTTCTAGTAGGGAGGCTTGGCTCCCAACTCAAGATAGACTCCTACTTCTCACTTACTTGGCTACCTTTTAGTACACTTGATTTGGCTATTTGCACCCTCACTTGCTTGGATGTTTGTACTTTCAGCTGATGGAGGAATATTTGAATGGAGGGGCAGTAAATGAGCAGGATTTACCTCTTGAAATTCCTCTCCCTTGTCCCATTCGAGTGTTTACCAAGGTATTTTACCATAGTTCCTTGCTTTTATCTTTTTATCCCTACATTTTCCTTGCTTTTATCGTTTATTCCTACATTACATGCACATTAGACCACAAAGCAAAATATCCAACTCTAACTCATCTCATAAGCAAAATATAATCAAAAGTATGCAATAATTTGTGAGAATAGTTGGTTTCACTAAGCTAGGAGGTGAATTAAGGCCAATTAAGGCCCATATAATTACTTGATGATGAGGTTCATCAATTGGATTGACAATGCCTTGGCCATTAATGCCTAAGCCTTTTCCTTCATACCCCATTCTCTTCAACAGTTTGGAGCCAATCCCTATGGTATAAATTTCAAAAGCACTGAAATCATTATTTGGAAGATTACATGAAATTTGAGAGATGCTCTTTACATCACGGGTATTATGCTACAAATTTTCCAAGGCCTTGTGCTTAGCTTGCAACTAGCGTAGCAGCCTCTGTTTCTCCTCATCTCTTCCCTTAGCATACGCGCCATACATAATGTCCACCATTTTTCAAATTTGCAAGGTCTCGTACATCTCTTGTCACTCCCCATGGCTCTTGATCCCTCTCTACATAGCTTTATCACATAGCCATGCCACAGAACTCAGCAATCCACACTCGGTCATTCACACTTAAGCTTCAACCTCTATCATGTCTCCTTTTTAAGATGGTTGTCCTCTGAATCCTATCTCTAGTTAGCACATTCATGCAATTTGTATCACTTAATCCCTCCTATGATACCACTTGATCTAGGATATTTTTCTCTTATAGATGCATTAGAATTGACATGAGTTATAGTGCTTAGCAACCATAAAACCTGAGGAATGAAAAATGAAGACAAAATGATATCATCATAGAAGATCATGACATAGGGATTTGATTACAAAGTGTATCCAATTCTGACTACATCTTCAGGCCCTACTCAATAGTGAGGAGGCCTTCTTTTATTAAGTGGCATGAAAAGAGAAGTACAAGCATATTTCTAAATAAACATCCTTATACCTCCAATTTGGAAGATAGTTGGGATATGGAGAGCCCATCTCTAGAAGTAGACAACACCACTGACTTCCTGGCAAAAAATAGTGAAAAAATGCCTATCCAAACACCCCATTGGGATAAACGGGCCTTAAGAAACCTTCTCAAAACCCCTTCAATTGCTGAGAAATGATTCCAACCACCTGCCAGGAGCAGGTGCCATTGCTTTTCTTGAAAAAATTTCACTGCTCTCTCTGCTCTCCCCTTTCCTCTTACTCAAATGGTCCTTTAAATAAGTTGGTGGCAAAATACCTCAAAACCTGGGCATTCTAACCATAGGCCAAGTTAAGAAAAAGGGTGTTTCCCAATAGAGGTTCTCAAGCCTAAATAAGGCACGAATATAAACCTTTTTAAATAGAGAAAACTCTATCGAACAGTCAAAATATACCGTTCATTTGAAACCTAAAAATGGCAGACATCATAGAATCAACATTTCTCTAAACCCAATAGCTTTAATAGAGAATTAGCATTTTCATATCAGCAGATAGACCAAGCCCAAACAAAACCAATATGCAATACACAGACCCACCAGAATTATAAAATATGAGATATAACACATCGCATTCGATAGTCCCCATCACAATCGCAATCAGTGGGAACCATCGACGTACAAACCAACCCATGCTTCAGCGCTCTACGATATGGCAAACCCACTGGGATTATAAAACACAACATATGAATTTTCACATCTGGCAGGCCATCGCAACTCGCAATGAGCAACTTCCATCAGTGGACAGACCCAAGTTTGCATAACACGGACCCACCGTGTTTATTGAATACAGTTTATAAATATCGCGTTTGGGCAATCCTGTCACAAATCGCAATCGACGATTACTGCCGGACCACTTCGCAAACACAAACCTTTTTATGCGATTGTGATATGTGATATGTATTGCATCATAATGAACTCCTACTAGGGCTGATCCCAAAAATTGCCCTGTCTATGATCGCGATACACGATATCACATCGTAATAGAGTCCCCCCCACGGCCAGTTTACCTTTATGTTCTCCCTCCAGCCTACGAAATGCAATATCTCAATCGCAGCCAGGAATGCTAGGGGCCAACTCTTCCTTAAGCACTCCTCCTTTTCATTGATAAGGGATATGTGGGCTAATTGGAATTACCACATGGCACACCCTCATTCATTGAAGCTTTACCATGTCATCTTCTTCTTGCCACCTTGACAAGTTAAACTCAAACTTTGACTTGCTCTAACTTTGTCATTTAAACTCGGATTTGAGTACCATTTGCACTGTTGGAATTAGGGTGACGCACACTTCGATATGATGCTAGGTTCATCTAGAATCTTCCACTTTGAGTTTTGAGCCTTTCTACCATGCCACTGGTACTTTACTGAATATTCACCTAGAACAATACTCCCCCCTAAGAGAATATTTTGGTCCTACAAAAGCATTAATTAATATACAACTATTATGTACTCAGTCTGCACACAAGTGTCCTAATAGGTCATCCTTCCTTCTCCTTCACCTTTGTCCTTCAGAGCCATAAACAATGAGCTGACACCTGCATCAACTGCAAAACTATAGTACAAGGTCTTACAAACTACATGTTTAGCTCTATGAACAAAATGAACCAAGCATCCCATACTTGCCACGAGTTTGTAACACATACTTTGTGGTCATGTTTACATAACAATGGAAACAATATTCCACCTATCAAGACAAGGCCAAACATCATTGTTACTTCAGCAAGTGATGGAAAACACATCATCACTATAACACATGATTTACAAAAGCATGGCCAAACACTATTGTTTCTTCTACAAGTGATGAAAAACACATCCTCACTTCCACAGTTCAAAATGCAACACAGAATAAGGCCAAGTATCATTGTTGCTTCAGCAAGTGATGGAAAATACATCATCACTTTTAAAATTTAAAATGCAACACATGAAAAAATAAGGCCATGACATTCTAGCACAACTAGAAGAACCATATGTCAATTATAAAAGCGAATGGAAAATCTCCCTGTGGCACATTTTCTAGATGAACAATTGTTTTTCCTAGTTCATGCTTGGATGATCTTGTCCTTGCGACGATGTTCTAGATGGAGCCTCCAACATTTGACTCTATGATGACCACCTTCATTGCAATGACTACAATGAGCCTTCACCTTCCATATCTATTTGATCTTATTCTTCTTTTCCTGTTGTTTATAGGGTCTTCTATGCCTCATCTTTTTCTGTGCTGCTATTCTTTTCCAGCACTCAACAAACATATGGTTATGCAATCCACAAAAACTGAAATTTCTTCTATGCCATGATCTATGTCCATTATTAACAATATGGTTGTAATAAAAATGAACATTAAAATACTGAGACAGGTTATACCTTTTCTGTCTGTCTTTGGTATGATCATGGGAATATGAGCTTGCCTCAGCCCTGTCTCTACTATGCATATTACCATAGCTTGATGGTGATGTATTCCCATCATCCTCTTTTCTCAACCATTTCAGTAATTTTGTGGAGGCTTCTGACATATTTGAACAATGTCCTTCGATGCACCCAACCTTGCAAATTGAGGTCTTTCCCAACCTCCGATGGCTGAGTTATGCCTTGGTTATTAACACCAAGTCATTCTTCTTCCCTGTACCTCATCCTGGTAAGGAGTCTCATGTTTTTCCCTAAAATTGGTATCTCCACATTTACAACAGAAATTAAACTATGTGAAGATGAAATTGAAGGGATTTTGGCATCTTTTACCTCCACCTTCGATTTGGAAAAATATGATGAGGGCTTGTTATCATCTGTCATTGATCGTTCACTCATTGTAAAAACGCATTTCTCAACTGCACTCCTTGCATACCCAAGTCTTGATCAATAGTGTAATTCCTTTACTTTGATGGGATTGAAAATGCCTTGGCTCTTAATGCCCAAGCCTTGTCCTTCATACCCCATTCTCTTCACCAGTTTGGAGCCAATTCCTATGGTATATTTTCAAAAGCAGTGAAATCATTATCAAGAAAATTACATGAAATTTGAGAGCTTCTCCTTACCTCACTAGCGTTACACTACAACTTTTCCAAGGCCTCGTGCCTAGCTTACAGCTAGCGTAGCAGCCTCTATTTCTCATCATCTCTTCCCTTCTCATATGCATCATACATAATGTCCACCATTTTGGACATTTGCAGGAAGGTCTTGTACATCTCTTTTTCACTCTCCATGGCTATTGATACCTCTCTACATGGCTTTATCGCACAACCGAACCAGAAAACTTGACAATCCACACTTGAACATTCACACTCGAGCTTCAACATCTTCCATGCCTCCTTTTTAAGATGCTCATCCTCTGAAGCTTATCTCTAGATAATGCACTCATGTAATTCGTATTAGTTAAGCCGTGCTCGGATACCACTTGATCCAGGATTTTTTTTTTTTTCTAGTAGATGCATCAAAATTTACATGAGTTATAATGCTTAACAACCATAAAAACATAAGCATGAAAAATGAAGAGAAGAGACATCATCACAGAGGATCATGACACATAGATTTTATTACAGAGATCATCCAATTTACACTACATCTCCGGGCCCTGCTCAATAGTGGGGAGGCCTTCTTTTATTAAGTGGCATGAAAAGAGAGAAGTACAAGAAGATTTCTACATAAATGTTTGTATACCTCCAATCTAGAAGATAACTGGCATATGGAGAGCCCATCTCTAGAAACAGACAACATCACTGAATTCCTAGAAAAAAATGGTGCAAAAATGCCTATCTGAACACCCCATTGGGATAATCGGGCCTTCTGCAACCTTTTCAGAACCTTCTGAATTACTAAGGGATAGTTCTAGCCACCTACCAGGAGTAGGTTCCACTACTCTGCTTGACAAAATTGCGCTGCTCTCTCTACTCTCCCCTTTCCTCTGACTCAAATGGTCCTTTAAATAAGCTGGTGGAAAAATCCCTCAAAACTTGGGCAATTCTAACCATAGGCCAAGTTAAGGAGAAGGGCATTTTGCAATAGAGGTTCTCGGACCTGAATAAGGCACAATAACAAACCTTTTAAAATAGGGAGGACTCTATCAAATAGTCATAGCAGATCATTCATTTGAAACCTCAAAATGGCAGACAACACAAAGAATTGGTGTTTATCTAAACCCGACAACTTTAATAGAGAATCAATGTTTTTCATATCGGAAGATATACCAACCCCAAACAATAGCACTCTATGATACAGGGACCCAATGGACTTATAAAATATGACATATAACATATCGCATCCGAAAGTCCCCATCACAATCACAATCGGTGGGAACCATCAACGTACAGACCAACCCATTCTTTATCACTCTGTAATATGGCAGACCCATCGGGATTATAAAACACAACATATGAAATTTAGCATCTGGCAATCCATTGCAACTCGCAATCAGTGGCTTCCATCCATCGACAGAGCCAAGTCTGCATAACATGGACCCGTCGGGTTGATTGATTACCGTTTATAAATATCACTTCTGGGTAATCCAGTCACAAATTTCAATTGGTGGACTACTTCACAAACAAAAACCCTTTTATGTGATTGCGATATGTGATATGTATCATATCACAATGAAGTCCTGTCGAGGTTAATCCAAAACCTCTCCCGATCTGCGTTCGTGATATGCGATATTGCATCACAACAGAGTCATTCTAGGACCGATTTACCTTTCTATTCATCCTTCGGTCTATGATATGTGATATCGCAATCGCAGCCATGAATGCGAAGGGTCGATTCTTCCTTAAGCGCCCTCCTTTTCGACGATAAGTGATATGCAGGGCTCAGTGGACCTACCACATGGAATGTCGTCACTCACTGAAGCTTTTCCATGTCATTTTCTTCTTACCATCTAGACAAGTCAAACTCAAACTTTGACTTCCTCGAACTTTGTCATCTGGACTTGGATTTGAGTTTCGTTCACATCGTTGGAATCAGGGTGACGAGCACTTTGATATGATGCTGAGTTCACCTAGAATCTTTCACTTTGAGTTTTGAGCCTTTCTACCATGCCACTAGTACTTTACCAAAGATCCACTTGGATCACCAACCTAGGCCAATAGTGTACTTGACTCTAGCCTATACTACTAAATCACACCCATTATGCACCATTTTTTTAGAATCCATCTCCTGGTTGGCTGCAACATACATTGAAAAGAAGATCTGCTTTGTTTCCTCCCCTGGGGCCAAAATTGTCGAAGTAACCCCATAGTTTATTCAAAAATCCTTGATTTACCCCAATTCTCCAGAACCCTAGCAGTTTACTGATGTCACCCTAATGTATCATTACTCTACCCTCCCAACCAATGAACATCAGTCTTTCTTGAATATGATCTTGTCTTCTAGCCTAGAAGCTCTGCCCATAGTTAACAACTTCCCTATCACCATCTGTGCTGAACTTATCCAACCCATCCTATCCCTAATTTCCCATCTGTTGGGGGATAATGATGCTAGCACAGAAAGAAAATCCACTTTGGGATTATTATGTCAAATGTTGTAACTTGGCCACCTATTTGATATTCCAAGTTACCTATTTGAGGCCATAAGATTTTAGTTGCACCATTTTCCACCATGTTCACACCTAGATTGAACCTCAAGCTGAAGGAAGGCAATGCCAGAGTAACCACAAACCATGCTTAGCCAAGTAACTAGCCCTACTAGGCTAGGAGAGGGCTCTCTCTGTAAGGATCTCATTCAAGATGACTAGATCAGGAAAATAATTTTAGGCTAGGTATAGTAGCATGAAGTTTTGATTGGATTTTAAATGGGTTTTTTTTGGATTAGGAGGAGTTGGACAATTTAGGTCTAGGGAACTAAGTCAGAATTGCAGGGTGTTCAATGGGGAAAAGTAGCCATAGGCTTTAGCACTCTAGGGCTTGATGGGGTGAGATGTTTAAGACTAGTGAGAAGCTAAGAAGATCATGTGAAAACCATGGATCCTTCCTAGACTGCAGAAAACATGAAATGGTGAATGGCTTCCCAAGGTAGAGCACTAATGTAATGAATTCTACCTATCAACTTGAAAACATTCAACTAGAAGGAATGAAATGATTAAAATAATACATAAAACATATTAACATATGATCATAGAAGAAGAAACTGTACTAAAACTCCATACCACATGGATCCCATAAAAATCACTGCAATTCTTATTAATCTCCTGCTAAACTGCTAAAAATGGTGTACAATCAAGGTTTGAGCATCTAGCTGAGTCCAACCCTTTACAATGAGAAATAATAAGAAAATATAGGCTTTGTTTCAAACTCCTCTCATCCTTAGGGATCGAATCCCTAAGATGAGGAGCTAATCTAACTAATACTGAAAAGGAACAAGAATATAGGCATCATCAACAACTTGCCTCTAAAAGTGAAACACTGATTCACTTGAGCTCAAATTGACTTCTAAAGCAATGAATCTACCCTCTATTACTATTTATCTATCATAATTACATTCCAAGCCATAATTTACAATGGTTAATCATCCTCCATGAGAGAGAATCCATGACCATAGTCAAAAACTAGAAAAATAGGCATCCTAAGCAAAATCTGCCCTATGCGCAACGCCACTAGCCCAACGCATGGCACCACTTTCAGGTCCCTTTTGGAGGCCTTCCTAGCATCCACATTAGGTGTCATATAGTTCGTTGGAAATATTTTCCTATATACCTTCCATAACATCTTGAATTTTTCAATTTGGAGATCATTTGACCCCTCAAAAACTCAATCTCCCAAGACTAGTTAAAATGTTCAGAATGAGGATGCCAAAATGCAAAGTGTTGTTTCAGTGAACTTTTTAAGGTCTTCTTCAACTCCAAATTGCACTCATGATAGCTCATTGTAAATCTCTCAGTGTCTAGTTATCATTTGACTCATCAAGCAAGTCATTTGGTCAATCCAGCTAGGAGAAAGCTTGGTGTTCCCAAGGTCACTCCAGAAGTGCATCAACTCTCCTAAGGCAAATGATGTTTTGGACATTTCTCCCAAACCATGCGACCTGTGTAAAAAATGAAGGACATTTTCTTCTTGAGTCTATGATGGACAAAAACCTCTCTCATTTTTTTCAAATTCATCTTTTCTTACTCAGAAACATCATTTGAATAAAACTTATCCTTATATATGGTAGAGGGGATTTGTAGAAATGAAGGCAAATGAAGGGGATGAGGGGCTTTTAATTTCTTGAGAAAATTTTTGGAAGTAGTGAGGGATGTTAGGAAGTAGGGGAAAGTGGAATTTCAAGGATTGAGTGAGGGGAAGGGGTCCAAAGGGGAAAAACACAAACCTAACCTAGAAAAGTGTCAAATTGTAGCAATAAGCTAGGGTTTGTGGAAGAATGATGAATTTGAGGTATATCAGTGATGGGAAGTGTTTAAAGAAGTATATTAAGGATACAGGAAGGTGTATGAGCATCAAGATACAAGTTTTTTTGATGATTTGACCATCCAAGAAAAATTACCTTCAAAACCCTAAGAGAGGGAAATGAGCCTTACCTAAGTACAACTTGTTAGCTACCTATAACATTAGGTTTCATTTTTCATGATTGGCAGGGGAAGTGCCAATATGATCTACTTTGGTGGTACAAAGATCTCATATTCCTGTGGGAGAAGTATACTTGTTTTGGTTGATGTTGCCCTACTTCTGGATGGGTGATTCAACAGCCTAAGCTAGGTCATGCCATGTTTCAATTTTTTGTTATAGATTAGAGAAAGAAGCCTGTCCAAACAGCTCAATCTTGGCAGGTAAAGTAGATAGGTAGAGGAAAAAGGTTCCCAACTGCTTAATCTGGGGCCTTGGAAGCAATAAGGGTAGTTTTAGATAGAGAATCAAATGAAAAAGCCAAAGGAAAATTAAAAGGCACAAAAGGGTTTGCAAATCTAATTGCACCCTCCTTGGAAGTAACAAAAAATGCTAGGCAATAGAGTGGGTAGGTAGAGGGGGTTGCAGAAAGTTTGCTTCATGGCATTGCACCAACCTAAAGCAAAGGTAAAAACATGGTGCCAGTACAAATTGCCTATTCCCAGCAGTCTTATAGAAGCTTAATGGAGCATGTCTAACTTCCAAATCACCCTCTATCACATTCATGACTAACATCCCTATGCCACCCATGTTCACAAAGAAAGTCAAAATCTGTTGCTGGTCCTAGTCTGTTTAAGAGCCACATTTCTTATGCAAAAATTCTTTTCAATTTGATATACTTCCCCAAAACTAAGTTGATTTCATACAAAGAACTTAGTATTCTACCTCCCTCATCCACCCCCTTTTCATCCATATTAACTACTAACCTATCACTATGTAACTCCTTATACCCCCTATCCCCCCTATTACTATGTAAAACTTGGCAAAAACCCAAAAAATCTATGTATCCTCCTTCCTCAAGCATTATAGCTCTATGTATGACTTTGAAGGTCTTCAAGCACTAAAACATTTAAGCGCAACCCAAAGAGCACCAAAGAATTAATCCTGGGATTAATCCGAGATTTGCTCGGATTAATAACCTTAAACCCGTTTTGCGAATAAACCTTGAAAAAACCAGAAAAAACCCACTTTTATGAAGTTTCCGCCGGGCCCGCAGTTAAAGAAATAATGATATTTTATTCCTCCCCGTACTTCATATTGCCCGTGCATGTTATCGACCCGTCGACCGTCGGATCTGGGCTTTCCCATCCGATGGCCCACATGATATCGGACAGGCCTCCATGTCCGAAAGATACCTTCTGAGAAGCTGTCAGAGGGTGACGTCAGGCCTCCACCACGCGTCACCCCCAGATTCTCTCGGAGCGCCTTCTAACAATACTGCGACCGTATAGAAGGCGGTCCGAGAAAACCCACTTACCACTCTGCAATACCGCCTGCCCACGCCAGCGCCACGCCCGCCCACGTCACTTCCACTTGGCACCCTGTCAACACCCCCGACCGCCAGCACTCCTATGTGTCCGCCACCTGTGCAATCCCCGTGGACCACTCACAGACTGCCACGTCACCCGATGACGTCATGCCGACATCACCCGACCCTGACCCCACCTGATGATGTCATGCTGATGTCATCCAAAAAGCGCGCCAATAACCCAAAAAGTCCATATTTTAGCCAATTTTCACGTTTTTTCTCATTTTCGCTGAAAGAACTATTGCTCTCCTCTGCATGAAAATTACGTCCATCTACCGCCAACCTGTAGAAGTCGACCTGAAGAACGCTGCCGCCTTCAACCCACCTGTATTTGTCACCATTACCGGCAATTCACCAGGTATTTACCCAGAGTATCCCTTCAGAGCTAAGTTATGTCCATATTTCTCCGGAACTAAATTAACAAGAGTAATTACAACCAATTTACCAGTAAATTCCCGGTAAACTAGCACTCCTTCACAGTTGCAGGGTCGAAATTCACCTGCCAAACCCATATACAGTTAGCATTTCCTAAATTCCTACTCTGTCCGCGCATTCGTGGACTGAAAACCTGAAAGGCATAATTCACCGGGAAAACAAAGTGGCTAGTCCCTACAATCGCTCAATTAACTCCCTTTGAGCATTTCACACCATTGTCACCATAGTTAACTCATTTACCCATACAATTGGCTTCACTTCTGCAAAATTAGCCCTCTATGTTCTCCTGCCCACTAAAACCAGTTTAGTACGAAGTCATAACTACTGCTTAGCCATGGAAACACCAATAGTCCTGAATGTTCAGCCTCTGAATGCCCCACACAGAGAGCTAGAGTGGAAAGCCCTAGGTGATAGAGATTACCAAATGTTAGACTCCATGCCCATGACAGCCAATTTCAATATTCACCTGTTGAATGAGTTAAAGGCCCAATATCTCAGTGGCGCTGATACCTTAGGAATTTGGGACTCCCACATACCCATTTACAACCTTCCTCAAGTCAATGTCCTTCCAGACTTGATAAATCAATGCAGGTCGAACTATGACCCCTGTCAGAGAGCTATCCTCAGCCCCTCAGGCTCAGTATTGTTCCATATCACCCCTGAGGCCATCAATGAAATGCTTCACTTTCACACCACAAAACCCCTAACTCCTCTCTCCACCCATGACTTGATAACGAAAGGGGGCAAGCTGTCCAGTGATCAGATTTCCAGTATTAATCAGTTGTTCATTCAGCCTCAATATCAATCTATGAGCACTGCCCTCCCCATAGCATATCGGTATCTTAATGAGATGGGTAAAATGCTGGTGGAGTTGATCAGTTACATCCTGGGTTATGGGTCATATGAGGATCTGGATGAAACCATTATGGCCATACTGTCCATTTTCTCCCCAGGAATGCCTCCTGCTGTACATTATGATTTTGCCACTTTTATTGCCAATAATATTCATGAGCAATTAATGAATCTAGAAAGGGAAAAGGTGTTTAAATACACAGGTACATATATCATTTATTCTTGTTCTATCAGCCTTATGCCTTCCCTGTCCCTCTCAAAAAGCTAGATGCCCAGGGAAGCCCAAGGTCGGTTGTGTTTTGGTCTTCAGTCTGCCATCTTCTGCCTTATTCACCTTACACCTACTGTGAATTCATTGATCTTTTCATCCATCCAGCTATGACCTTGTTATTGGGTGTCCCTCCTCCCATATTGACAGAGGAAATACAAAGAATTCTTCAACTCTCAAAGGCCTACAGCATTGGTGATTGGTACTTTTATCAACACCATACAGTAATCAGAGTATATGGATGTGAGTTGAATCCCTATAGGCTGCCAAAATATGTCCCTATGAGACTCTTTGCCCTAGAGTACTTCAGGCAGTTTGGAAATGCAAATTATATCCATTTCCAAAGTAAAAACATGAAGGTGCAACTAAAGGTGAGAAATCAGCTGGGCCCTTTTCTGTACAATAAAAAGGAGGGATGGAAGGAGGTTGATAGGATCCTAGAGACCCTCAGACTGCAAACCAGTTTCAAATGGGTGCGTTATGACCCTAATCACTTCATTTCCCTTAGGAGGATAAAATACAAATTGGGTGGCTATGCTCATGTGAAAATACATCATATTGAGCAGTATGTCAATGCCCTAAGCTGGAAAGAAGGCACCTTAGAAGAGCCAATTGGTAAAGAAGAAATGCTACAAAGAGAAGCAAGCAATCTTGAAAAAGAGGCTGACTTGGAACATTTTGGGCAGGTTTCTTCCTCCTGTCAAAGGCAAATTGGAGCAACTGCCTCATCTTCCACAGCCCAGTAGCAAGCAGCCGAAATTGCCCAACAGGAAATAAATAAAGATAAGGGCAAGCAGGTGGAGCAGGAACAACCACCTCCTAGAATAGAGCAACAAACAGAGCAGCAAGTAGAAAAGGAGGTTGAACAGGAGGTCAAACAGCAAGAAGAACAACAAGAAGAACAGCAAGAAGAATAGCAAGCAGAACAGCAAGAAGAACATCAAGAAGAGGGGCAGCCCATGCAGCAAGAACAAATGGCTGAAGCCCCAGCACGTACTGAGCAACAGGCTCAAGAGAACATGCCTTCTGGGCAAGAGAAGACAGTGCAGACCTCAGTGCTTCAAACTCCACAAAAGGAGGAAAAAGGAAAGAAGAGGGACAGAGAGCAGGAGACTCCCCTTACCATGTCCACAAGTCAAGGGGAGAAAAGGCAGAGATTAAATCCCCTCTCTGAGGAAGAAATGCCTATGGGGCAATCGTTGGCAATGGGCCCACCAAGTATGGAGGCATCTGCTAGTTCCTTTTGGCAGGAAGAAGAGAGAAGCCTTGGAGGAGAGGTCAGCTCCTCAAGTCATCAAAGGAGAGCAGAGGCAGGCATTGAGCAACAGTTTATTGATATCAAGAGGAGAAATGAGCCACTCAGGCTCCAAATCTACAACCAGTTGCTAAATATGGCCCCTACAATTCAACAGAGGCTTATGTCAGCCTATGACATCTCAGAAGGAAAAATGACCATGAGTCATTTCATGCCCACCATGCTGCAGCCACAGTCAGCTGCAGACTATATAAGAACCAACCTTGAGGTTCTTGCAAAAGACATCCACCCTATGGACCAAATAGAACTTCATAAGCAAACAGGTGAAATGGTCTATGCAACATTGGCAGACAAAGCAATGTTGGCAAAAAGGTTGGAAAACAGCCTAAACAATACAGCTGCCCAACTTGAGTTGGAGAAAGCATCCTCCCTGGCCAAAGACAACAAGATCAAGTCTTTGGAAGATATAATTATAGAGCTTGGGCATGACCCCAAGGATCCAAAGGCCATATAATCGCTGCTAAAAATAAGATATGCAAACCTTGCAGCCCTGAGAAAGAAGGTGAAGCTCCCAGCAACCATTCACCCCCAAACAGATGAGGTTGCTCAGCAGAAGCAAGAACAAGAGATAGCTACATTGCTGGTAGCATTGCACAAGCAACTAGTGCAGACAGAAGGGAAGCTGGAGGACACAGAAGCTGCACTGCAGGCAGCCCTGCAGCAGAAAGAGGGAGGCCAGACTTCTCAGCCCCCTCCAGAAGTTATAAACCTTGAGGAACCCCCAAAGACTACTCCTCCTCCAACAACAGCAGCACCATCAACAACAACAGCAGCACCATCAACAACAACAGCAGCACCATCAACATCAACAGCAGCACCAGCACCAACTACAGAGCAGGCTCCGAGCCTCGACATGCAGAAATTGATGAGTGAGATCTAGGCCCTCGAAGCCCAGATGACGGAATTCAATGGAGCCAAGGAGAATTTGGCCAAGCTGAATGAGAAATATGACAAATCCAAGCAGAATGTGGCTGAGAAAGGGAGAGAAATAAAAGCACTGAAAGAAAAGATAAAGGAGCTGGAGAAAGAGCCCACCCTTGACAAAGTGGTGGCTGAGATCAGGACAGTTTTGTGGACCCACATTGGCCAATCAATAACGGATCAATGGCAATACATTGAAACTATCCATGAGCAAATGGAGCTCATAGGCAAAGCACAAAGGGAAGTCCATAGAGCAAGGGCATCTCTAGGCAGCATGCCTGAGATAGCCAGCAGAATGATTAATGTGCTTAACAACCGGAAAGGTCCTTAGCTGGCAACAATTGGGATCACCAACAGGATAGAAGCCATCCAGCTGATAAAGAGGGTCCTCACACTGAAAAGCCTGGTGCAGACATTGGATAGAAGAAGCCAGGACATGCAAATAGAGGTCAATAGGTTCATGGACAAATTTGCAGCATTATAGGGCAGAGGTCTTCCTAGCTTGCTCAACAGTGCAGGAAAACTTCTATCACATGAGGTTTATGCAAAGAGGGTGAACACATTTTCCACTAATCAGATCAGTCAAGGATCAAGCAGCTCACAGGTAACAGGGCCAGCATCTGGGCAAAGTCTCTATGACAGAGTAGAGAATTTATTTTTTATTATGAATGAGATCAGCCATTT
>APFE030428729.1:84956-120492 GCA_000404065.3 Pinus taeda
GACAGAGTATAAAGACACATCATTCACATCATTCAGCATTAAAGCAGAACGCTCAACCGACTCAGTCTCCTCCAAAGGTCAAGAAGAGGCCTGACAGCATTAAAGACCATTTATCTTACATTCTGAGTAGCAATAACTTTCTTATCTGATATTTGTAAAGTTGGTGAGCATAGTTAATTTATCAAATGACTCAGCATTCAGATATTTTGTAAAACCTATTGTATATATTCCCCCTCGCACAAACTTTCAAGTGGTTGTTGTTTTTGTTGTTCTCTTATGAAGAAATGAGAACTTGGCTGTAACTTTCAGAAGGATGTTATAAATAAAGCTTGGAGTTTACAGGAACTGAGTCTTACTGGTGCATGCTGTGATTGGAACCATCGAATGCTACAGGATTCTAGTGCTATGGCTTGATATAATAAGTGTTTCTCTATCTCTGTTAATGTTTATGTTATTTGTTTTAACTCATGACTCTCACGTATTGTTCTAAATCTAGAAAAGAAGGAAAAAGAATAGCTCAGGATTTGTCCATGGAGACACCCTGATCTCAATCCATCTCCACTATAAATGTTTTTCTATAATTTCAGATGTTTAAATTGGAATTCTTAACTGCTCCAATAAGCCCTGAAAATCTAACAGTCATTGTTTGGTAATTCATTTATGCTACTGAGTAGAGATTGTTGTTCAAATTGATATCACATTCTTTGTAACTCCATTTCCCATTGTCTCACTCACTAAATCATAAAATTATATTAACAATAGCCATCTAGCCTTGCAGCAAAACTTTCTCCATCACAGGCACCAGAACTATCTCACATTTCTGACTCCATATGCCCAATGGATTAGCATCTTATGCACTCTTCATGCCCTTCTTACAACAAAAGTTCACCAACCAAAGTCTTAAACAGGAAACTGAAACTTTTAACTAGCCTAAATCCTCACAAAGCATAGTTGAAACTTAAAGAGAGAGCCCTCTCTGATTATAGATAGGCTAGGATCTATAATCCAAAGGTTGGTTAGTGATTACCCCGACCGTATTCCCTTGGGAGTCAAAGGGAACAACCTGGGTGTTAACACAACTGAAGCATGAACAAGGTGTAACATGACCCATTGGAACCTGAAATAATGATGAAAAAACTTTGAATGATGGTACACTCAGCCAAATGGTGACATGAACCAATACTTGGAAAACTTTGGAAAGAGTGAAAATAATTGTAGACCTAATACCTAGTCACCAAATTTTACTCGAAGACTCACTGAAATGACAAAATTTGACCTTGACACCCTAAGACCACTTTGTAAGAGCATGTTTGATCGCTAGTGGAAGGTTGCAAATGTTAGACAATTATATATTACAGAGGAATGGAACACGTAAATTATTACAGAAATATAAACATAGAAAATGGACAAAACAAGAGAGACACAGATATACGTGGTTCACCCAGTTTGGGCTGCGTCCAAGGAGAAACAACCAGTCCTTCTTTTTATATTATCCAACAAACTGAAGAGATACAACCTACAACAGATTCGCTATAATTCCCTCTTCGCTTTCAATCTCCTCTCTCTTTAGATATACATAGACATAATACAATTCCCTCATATATAGTGGGTAGTTGCCTTCTAGGGAAAAAGACCCTAAACTAAACATAACTTCTACCGTCAGATCTCCACCTAATGAACGGCCCAGATTGACTACGAAATTACAACATTTTAGAAGGCAATTTTACATCTATTCTTAGCTTTGGGGGCATTTCCCCAGATCCCCCCGCCAAGGATGGGGCTCCCAAAGGTTGCAGACACCCCCCCTAGACTCCCCCTGCAGAACATATTTTATGGGCTACGTTGCCGCCCCATTACGAATTGGGGTCCAATGTGGTGATACCTTTGAATACCAAAGATAATCAGGCTCCATGCCCAACAATCTCCCACTTGGAGACTAATTATAGCAACTCCACCACTGCTTTATTTGCTGGACAATGACTCCACTTTGGACCTGGTTGTTTTTCATCTTCTTCATCATACTTGAAGACTAATTGAAACTAAGAAAATTCTTAGTTTCTCCTTGGTTACAACTTTTGTTAACATATCTGCAAGATTCTGGCTAGTGTGTATCTTTTCCAGCTTCAACTGTACATTTTCCAATGCTGACCATATGAAATGGTATTTGAGTTGTATATGTTTAGTCTTGGAATGAAATGTAGAGTTCTTTGCAAGATGTCTGGCACTCTGGCTGTCACTGTATAACTTACCCAACTCCTGCTTCTTACCCAATTCATCTAGAAACCTTTGTAACCAAATCATTTCGTTACTAGCCTCTGTAGCAGCAACATACTCTGCTTCTGTTGTTGAGAGTGCAACAATGCTTTGCAATTTTGAGACCCAACTGACAGTTATTCCACCTACAGTAAACACATACTCTGTTGTGCTTCTCTTGTTATCTCTATCACCTGCCATATCTGCATGAACATATCCCCGTAGAGAAATGTTTGAACCACCAAAGAAAAATGCTTGATTTCTGGTACCTCTCAAATACTTGAGAATCCACTTCACCACCATCCAATGTTCTTTTCTTACATTGTTCACGTACTTGCTTACAACTCCCACTGCATGTGAAATATCAGGCCTTCTGCAGACCATTGCATACATTAAGCTTCCAACTGTTGATGCATATGGAACTTTAGACATATGAACCATTTCTTCTTGAGTCTTGGGACACTCCTCCTTACTTAATTTGAAATGGCCAGCCAAAGGTATACTAACTGGTTTTGCATTCTACATATTAAACCTTTTCAACACCTTTTCTATGTACTCACTTTGAGACAATGTTAATTTGTGATTCTTCCTATCTCTAGTTATTCTCATACCAAGGATTCCTTTTGCAACACCTAAATCCTTCATTGCAAATGAGTTTTCTAATTTTATTTTGAGCACATTTATTTCCTGCATGTTAGAACCTACAACAAGCATGTCATCTACATACAATAACAATATAATATAGCTTCCATCATTTTTCCTTTTGAGATAAACAAGATGATCAGAGTGACATCTAGTATAACCTTGTTCAGACATAAACCTATCAAATTTTAGATGCCACTGCCTTGGAGCCTGTTTTAAGCCATACAAGCTCTTCTTCAACCTGCACACTAGTTTCTTCTTCCCTTTTACCTCATATCCTTGTGGTTGTTTCATATATATCTCTTCCTCCAAATCCCCATAGAGAAAGGTTGTCTTTATATCTAACTTCTCAAGATGAAATCTTCAGCTGCTACTAAACTTAAAATAGTTTTGATTGAAGTCATTTTAACAATAAGAGAAAATATCTCATCAAATTCTATACCTTTCTTCTGTGCAAACCCTTTCACCACAAGTCTAGCTTTATACCTTTTTCTACCTCCATCTTCTTCCTTCAACTTGTAAACCCATTTATTCTGCAATGTTGTTTTTCCTGCAGGCAACCTGACTAAGTCCCAAGTCTGGTTATGTGCTAAGGAATCCATCTCTTCTTTCATGGCTTGCTCCCACTTCTTCCTAGTCTCTACTTGTACTGCTTCTTCATAACATTCTGGTTCACCAGAATCAGTCAACAATACATAATATAATGAAGGAGAGTATCGTTTAGAGGGTCTACTTATCCTAGTAGATCTTCTAACACCACTTTCAGGTGTTTGAGGTGCATGTTGCTATTGTGGTTGTTGTTCTGGCTATTGATCATTATGATTTTCAGGCAATATCACTTTTCCTGTGATCTCATCAAGCACTATGTATTCTCTGTTTTCTTTTTCCTATTACTTTTCTTGCAATTGATCTTTTTACAAAACCTTTTCATTGAATATGACATCTTTGCTCCTAATGATTTTGTGTTTTTCATAATCATAAAAGAGATAACCAAAATCATTAACACCATATCCAATAAAGGTAAATTTCTTTGATTTTGCCGCAAGCTTTGTTCTATTTTCTTTATTAATGTGGACAAAGGCTTCACAACCGAAAGTCTTTAAGAAAGAGTAGTTTAACTTTTTACTTGTCCATGCCTCCTCTAGAATTCCACCATCCAAGGAACTTGAAGGCCCTCTATTTATTAGATAAACAACAGTATCTACATCATCTACCCAAAATTGTAAAGGCAATCCTACATGCAATCTCATGCACCTTACACACTCCATGATTGTCCTGTTCATCCTTTCTGAAACGCCATTTTCTTGTGGTGTTCCTGGAACTGTCTTCTCTCTGTGAATTCCATTCTCTGAATAGTACCTATCAAACTCTTTGCTACAATATTCGCCTCCATTGTCTGATCTGAGACACTTCAACCTTTCTGGAAAATATGAAATACATCAGATTTATTTCGAATACAATAAATCCAAGTTTTTCTGGTTTCATCATCAATAAAAGTAACATAATAACGAGAGCCACCAAGAGATGATACCTGAGAAGGTCCACATACATCTGTATGCATAAGCTCTTATTTTTCACTCTTCTTTTCTTTCCCAACTCTAAGGAATCTGAATCTCTTCTGTTTTCCATAAACACAATTCTCACAGAATTTCAAATCAACATGCTTCAAACCTGGCAACAAATTTCTTGAGTGAAGAATCTGCATCCCCTTCTCACTCATGTGCAAGAGCCTGTGATGCCACAATGTTGTATCTTCTCTTGTAGAGGTTAAAGCATTAATAGAATTTGAAATACGATTGCATAAATACAATGTAACAACCTTTCCTCCTTTCCCTATTACTAGGGATCCTTTAGTGACCTTCTAGGTTTTATCTGTGAAAGTAGTTACGTAACCTTCACCTCCCAACTACCCTATTGAAATAAGATTTTTCTTCAAATCTGGAACATGCCTTACCTCCTTCAATAGCCACTGATTTCCATTTTGATGTTTTATGAAAACTGTACCCATTCCAATGATTTTACAGGGTTTATCATCACCCAGTTGAACCTATCCAAAATCTCCTTGAACATAATCATAAAAATGTTTCCTATCAGGTGTGGCATGGAATGAGGCCCCTAAATCTACCACCTAGGCATCAATAATATTTTCTAATGAAAGAATCAAATCATCTTGCAACACATCCCCTGTTACATTTGCTTCATGATTAGTTTCTTGCTACACATCTCCTTCTTTTCCCTTTCAATACTTGCAGTCTTTCCTTAGGTGTCCTTTCTTCTTGCATTTCTTGCACACTATCCCTGATTTGGACTTGGATCTACCTTTTCTTGACTTATTGCAATATCTAAGTCTCTTTCCTCTTTCCATTTTTCTTACCCTAGTCTCTGCAATCAAAGCATTACCTGTTGTCTCACCGAAGCTTTTCCATCACATTTCCTCACTAAGGATTGCACTAACAACATCATCAAACTTTAAAGTACTAGATCTAGAGACAGAGTTACTAATGGCCATAACTAAACCATTCCAACATTCTGGCAATGAGCATAGAAATAAGAGAGCCCTAACTTCATCATCAAAAGTTACCCCTACAAAACTTAACTGACTGGTAATTGTATTAAACTTATTTAAATGATCAGCACCAAATCCACCTTCTGACATCTTGATATTAAATAAACGCTTCATAAGAAATACCTTATTTGAGGCCGAGGGTTTTTCATATAGTTTGGAAAATGTTGACATTAAACCCTCTATTGTCATTTCCTTTGAAATATTAAATGCTGCCGACGCCACTAGGCACTACCATATTGTTCCAAGTGTTTTTATGTCGAGAATATCCCATTCTGTGTCTCTCATACTCGTTGGCTTCTTTGTCTTTTCGCTCAATGGTTGGTACAAATCTCTCTGGTACTAATAATATTCCATCTACATATTCCACAACTGGTAGTTTTGGCCATTAATTTTTTTGACCCTAAACCTACCATCTTCCACCATTGCTCCCACTCAAACCAAGAACCCTTCTCTCCTATGAGTTTATCAGCCAAATAGCCCTTCGGCTTTGATACCAGTTGTTAGAGAATTATATATTACAGAACAACGGAACACACAAAATATTGCAAAAATATAAACACAAAAAACGCATAAAATAATAGAGAAACATATATACATGGTTCACCCAGTTTGGGCTACGTCCACGGAGAAACAACCAGTCCTTCTTTTTATATTATCCAACACACTGAAGAGATACAACCTACAACAGATCCACTGTAACTTCCTCTTCGCTCTCAATCTCCTCTCTCTTCCTCACTCAGAATACAAATATACGTAGACACAATACAATTCCCTCATATATAGTGAGGGGTTGCCTTCTAGGGCGAAAAACCCTAAATTAAACATAACTTCTACCATCAGATCTCTGCCTAATGAATGGCCTAGATTGACTATGAAATTACAACATTTTACAAGGCAATTTTACATCTATTCCTAGCTTCAGGGTCGCTACCTCTAATCCTCCTGCCAAGGGGGGGCTCCCAAAGGTCATAGCCACCCCCCCAGGACCCCCTCTGCAACAAATATTTTACGAGCGATACGAACTGGGGTCCAATGTGGCGATACGTTTGAATACAAAAGATAATCAGGCTCCATACCCAACAGTAAAGACTGACTCTAACATTGGATCCATTGGGGATGGTAGCTCCTTGGAGGTACCAAGAACACCGTAGACCAAGTAGTCTTATCCATTAGGCATGGAGTAAAAAAACTAAATTTGAAATACATGACTGAATACTGATGACTCAAAGACACAAACTGACTTTTACTCAACTAAAAACTAACTCAATACTAAAACACAACTCACAAACTAGAAAATATGCTAAAAATGGAGCTTATTCAATAAATCCTACTCTAACTGTTCCATTCATCACCTGATCAAGTGAAATGAAACAACAAATGCAACCAAGTAAGCATTTTGGCTACTGTTTAAATTCTCTGCAAGTGCTTGTTTATGAGCTATTACATAGTATTTTGTCACCGACCCCGCATCCCCTGATCCCATGTTGAGTTGGTCCCAGAATGACATCTACTCTGTGTCATAGATCAAAATATGTGTCCACATCTTCCATATCACTCAAGAAGAATAACCATGCTCATTAATCTTGAATTTGACCATTTTTACCTATGTTTCAAGATCATCATAGGACATTAGTATCCTACCTGTGATGATGGCTCAAAGTGAATAAGAACCTCGCCACACCGTTGCAAGAGTACACCTTTTCTCAGTGACGGTCGAATTTTAGGGATCGTTGCAAGTCATCTGTATCCTGCTTGCAACAATCGCCCAAATGCACTAACGCCTTGCGACGTCATCTCTGTGTCTCAGTGTTTGACCTGTGACAACTTAGATATGGTGAATTAGTTCAAACAGAATGCTTTTGGGTGGTTTTGGGGCTGGTTGTTTGGTTAAGGAAGTTAGCCTCTCCCCATTTGAGATGGTGGTTCCGCCTTTTAAGTAACCTCCCATGAAGATAAGCTTCCTCTCCCCTCATTTGTGGAGCCTCCTCCTCTTATAAAAGCATCCTCCATGACTATGATTAGCTAGTTGGGAGTTCTTAGAGTGCTAGTTGAGGTTTTGGTGTGCTAGTTCTGAGCTTGTTGGATTGATAGCTTACAGCTTGGATTGCCTTTCATGTTGTGGATTGAGAGTGTAAAACGGTTTTGTAAGAAGGAAGCCTTGTTATGACTGCCATAGTTTCATACTTGTGCTTTTGGGTGAGAGAGAGAATCATCAGCCTTTCTGGGAGATCTTTGAGAGTGAATGCTTATGGAGACATACTGATCGGACCCTTCAAGGAAGCTTGTGATGTCAAGGTATGGTTGTAAGCTTTACTATTGTTCATATTAATGCAATCAATGGTTATTTCCTATATCATGTATGAAATGTATGTTGATAACTTATGGTTCCTTGACTCTATAAGTAGATAGTTCGTTGTTGTGCTCTATTATATGTTTTGTGATTTTCTTATGTTGTTTCAGGTGCATCATTCATTAAGGAGAAGAAAGCGATAGCTGAAGCAATGTAATGAAGACTTCATCGAACATTGGTTTAAGGTAGGCCTCTTCAATGAGAACTATTTAAGGAATTAACCATTGTCTTTGTCTTGTTGTGACTAGACCCACTCTGGGGCTAGAGGGGTTGTCTTTGTCTGTAGAGATAACTTACCTGCATCACAAGTTCGCAACTCTGCTGGGGACTCCTTTGTGTGTTATCTCTTGCTTTTTCTCTTGATTTTTTTTTGATTGAATTACATAGTGTGTCTTTGTTTTGAGATTGGACCATCAGTGTTTTGGATCACTTGAGTAGATCTAGTAGTCCACCTCACTATCTGAGTGATAAGCTTGGTGTCTTTCAGCTAGAACCACCTTGTTTTGCCTCTCTGTTGAGATCATCATTATTTAATTCCTAATAGATGTGATGAATCACTCATGTCATCTTTACCCAATTTGTACTTCATGGATATCCCATCGTACAGCTTCGACGATTCCTAAAAATCAGACTGTCGCTGAGAACAGGTGTACCCTTGCGACGACGTCACTCAATTTCTAGTGTAGTGCTTGCGATGATTTGCCAATCATCTCAGGTTGTCAGTATTACCCGTACAATGATTCTTGCAGGGTTTCTTTTTACAGCCCTACCTCCTGAATAGGCCAATGTAGCTTGTCCTTTGTTGTCTCTTACATCTCATTAAGTTTTTTTTGACTGTGTTTGCTAAGGCATATCCTTCTTGATTATGTTTGTATGAATTTTGGTTTTTAGGCTGCGTGACCTAAGTCTTTTAGGGTCTCGTCAAAGATTCACTTGTTTTGGGTTGCTTGTCCTTCCAAGATTCTACACTACATCCACAACAATCTTATTGATTTGCTTGAAGCTGTTCTCTTACTACTTGCCCATCTTCTTGGTTGATCTGTAGTAATTGGTCATCAAACTAACTTGTTGTCTTGATTTGATTTCCATTCACTATTGAAGCATAGATTACATTTGCCTTTTGATCAGTCAAGTTATGCATTAGCTTGTTTGTTATTTATTCCAAAAATAAAAAACATTGCACTCATATAGTATACGAAAATGAAAGCATGTTTACATTAGTAGATTCTTTATGATTAGGAATTGAAAAGAGAAATTCAAATCTTTCATTTTTCATCACAGTAGTTGCGAGATAAGCAGAAATTGATGCATTGTGTTTCCTAGTGATTGGATTACTTTCTTGCACTATTGTTCTTGCATTTTCTTATTATTGAATGAACTCCTTACTCTCATTTAGGTAGTCACTCATCAAAAGGAATGGTTTTTTCTCATCTAGTCGCATACTAGAGATTATTGAAATACATTCCGCAAGGCTTTGAAATTGAAACTTAATTCAAGATTAACTGTTAAAATCTATTGAATGAACTTAAAAACAAATTAGAACCTAACACTCACATATTTAGTGGTCTAGGCTAGAGACGTTTTCTGACGTCGTTAAACCTAGTTCCTATTGTTGTCACTACGGTTGGGTGATTCCTCCTTTTGTGATACAATAACTACTAGTATGGATTTGTGCTCCCCGTACCATTGTGTATATATTGGGAGACCCCAGTAGGTTATCATCCTATTACCCATAGGAAGCTGAGTCTAGCACCTTACAAATCGTAATGCACCAAACATAGCATTCAGGAAGATTGACTGTCGTACAGAAAGTCCTTGGTCATTTCTCTTTCATTTATCACCAAGGTGTATATTGCAGTTTTACGATTTTTCTAGTGAACCTCTTTCCTAGAATTATAGTGTAGTCACTTTCGTTGCTTTTCGAATCTTTAAAAGTAAAAGGATCATCTGATCACTTATCCTTTCAGCCTCATTAACACTCGAAAGAGATAGACTCACCTTTCGTCTTTTTCTTGACCCTTAAAATATGAAAAGGAACAATTTTGTTTCAATGTTGTAAAATTAACTGCCCACAAAAGATTCCAGGTTAAAGTTAGTGTTCCTTTCAAGGTTGATTCCAATGGCAACATTTCCAGAGTCTACCAGTCAAGGTCTCCCCCCAGATGGGAATCCTGGTCCATTTTCTTCTTTTGGAAATGCTGGTGCCCCTTATATGGCGATAGTGTCCCTACCTAGGTTAACCATTGGTTTACCTGTTTGGTTGTTTTCAACCTTAGTGGTCCTGCGCATCCCGACCCCTATTCCGGTGTCTCCTCCATTTGAATCATATCACGTTGATTCTAGGGTTGACCCTTCTCCTTCTTCCCTTGTTTCTTCACCCTCCTCTTCTACTTCGTCTGGTGAAAGTTCCAAATCTAGTAACTAGGAGGCTAAGAAGAAGAAGAGGAAGATGAAGAATGAGAAGCTAGATAAGTGAGAGGCCACCTGTGAAACTATTGCTCTGTGTACACCTCTCGTAGAAAAACCTTCTGATCCTCCACGGAAGGTCAAATTTCCTTGTAAGTTGTTCAAGGGTGATCGTTTCCTCCAAGGCTTCCTTGGCATTCCTAGAGTCTTGGAGGTATGGTCTCAGATTTCGGATTGACCATGCTCATCGACCTCTGGAGATCATGTTGATGCCATGCTCGTGGCCAGTGATGTTAAGAAGAAAGGGAAGTTTAGATTTCCCTGTAGGTTATGTGAAGGCAAACATCCTCTTCACCTTTTTCCTCTTGTGGATAAAGCATCCACCATTTTGGAAAACCTTACGACTTCTTTCCCCCAACTCCCTACTGGTTATCAAAGACTTTCTTCTGACCCTCCTCTGGTTAGTGAAAATATTGTCTTAGATTCATCTCTTACCGACCTTGCTCTTCCTGAGCCTGATTGTGTTTTGTTTGTTCCCGACCAACCATTGGTTGAAAAGAGTGTCGACTTGATTTCACCGCCAGTTGTTCACTCGGTTTCGGAAGTGCATAATGATCATATTTCTCATGTTCTTCTCGTCTCATCAGATTCTCCTGAATCAAATAGTGACCCTCCTATCCCAACTAATCAAGAGAGTCCTTCTTCGATTCTTATAGAGCATGGGGGCAGTCATATGATTCCTCCACCAAGTAGTTTTGTCGTTTCCTTCGATTGGAGTCACTTGACTACTTTCTGCCTTTCGTCTCATGTGCCTTTTCAGATCATAGTACACGCCTATAATATGGTAGTACCTAGCACCCTACTCAATGAAGGAGCGTCCGTCAACATCATGTCTTCTACTTCTTGAAAAGCTCTGGGTTCCCCACAACTTGTGCCTATCACACAGAATTTGTTGGCTTTCGATGGAGGAGAAAGTCAACCCTTAGGGATCCTTCTGAAGTTCCCTATCACTTTGGGAGGTAAAACTGTCTATATACATGTGATGGTCATCCAAGGTGTCTTGGATTTCAATCTTCTCCTTAGACACGACTATATTTATGTCATGGGAGCTCTTGTTTCTTCACTTTTTCGTGTGGATTGTTTCCCACATGATGGAATAATTGTGACTATAAATCAATTGTCATTCTTTGGTCACCAAGTATCTCCTTTGCCACCATCATCCCCTCTTAGCTCTTGTTTTCTAGTGGTACCTTCCCCACCACAGGTCAATTATGTGGCTACCCGTTCCATCTCCGCATATATTGATGATCATGCAGATGGTCTCATATACCATGTACTAGGGGAATTGGAACCCAATCTGTCATTAGCACCCAATGACCTATATTCCTCCTGGAGTGTGTTCCTTCCATCTAGTGAGGACCTCATGGGAGCCTTATTTTCATGTGGTCCATGAAAAATGAGTTCCAAGGATAGTTCTTTTCTTATGTCGACCTCATTAAAAAATGAAACAACGAGTCTCAAGGATAGTTTGTTCTTGTGTCAACCTCATTAAAAAATGAAACAAATGTCATGAGGATAGTTCATGATCTTGTGTCAACCTCGTTAAAAAATGAAGCAAGGAGTATGGAGCATAGTTTTTTGTCTTGTATCAAGCTTGTTAAAAAATGAATCAAGGCATCTTGAGGAGAGTTCTTGATCTTGTGTCAACCTCATTAAAAAATGACACAAACATCCTGAGGATAGTTCGTGATCTTGTGTCAACCTCGCTAAAAAATGGAACAAGGAGTTTGGAGCATAGTTCCTTGTCTTGTGTCAAGCTCGTTAAAAAATGAATCAAGTCGTCTTGATGAGATTTCATGATCTTGTGTCAGCCTCGTTAGAAAATGAAACAAATGTCTCAAGGATAGTTCCTTCATTGTGTCAACCTCGTTAAAAAATGAAACACCTCCCTTTTCCCAATCGAGTCTTTGGTTGAGATCTCGTAAAATCCCGATCAAGTCTTTCCTGGATCTCGTAACTGAACCTTCATCACATCCAGCTAGTTGAATGCAATGAAGCTTGGGGGCATGTACCTTGATTGGATCATTATGATGGGGGCATGCAAACCTTATTCAAGCATAGTTTTTCATTTCAAGCTTGTGTAAACATGAAACCGAATACAAGTATAGTTCTCCATGGTTCGAGCTTGTGTAAAAATGAACCCATGCACTGATGTACCTTTTTCGGTTTGGTGTGTAAAGCAATTTCTCGCTTATTGTGTTTTTTGTCTTTTATGCAGATGTTAAATATATCGAATGATGCATTAGTGAATTATGTATTAGATAAACATTTGCGCAAATTATAAATCATAGACAAGCATTCAGACATAATAAGAAGAGACAGTAAAACATAGATAGATGTGTATCATGTGTTGCGCACCATGGCACTCAATATATATATATATATTATATATATATATATATATATATATATATATGTCCAAGAAATATGTGTGTTCATTTACATCGTGAGACACATCTCTCAAAAAGCTGCAGAAAAGAAACCTAGAAGTCTACTATGCATTATGCTCTCTATAGCAGACTACTGCTTGGACCATGTGTCGAAGCAGCTGGTGTATCCTATTCGACACACCCGTGGTGTGTCACTGGTACTACCTTGGAATCTCTTTGAATCCTCTATAGTCTGGGATCCCCTCAGTCAAGCCCTCTATGTTACAAGCTATCTCCTCCTCAGCATCTCCACCCAGGGGTGGTAAGTCAATCTCTCTAGCATCCCTCCGGGTAGTAGGAGCAAGACCTATTGGTCTCTCAAGTCCAACATCTGCAAATAATTGAACATAATAATTAGGGCATGTATATTGAAAATCCAAAAAAAAACACCAAAAAATTACGAAACGTTTTTCAGTTAAGCTGAGTGTTTTACCTCTCTCGTCCCACTATTTGCGAGGAGGGAGCAGCATGTCTGGATCACCCCTGAAGTCTATCCCAGTGTATGGCCAATCCTTGACTATAACTTCTTGGCAGTTCATCCACTCAACAAATTTTGGACCCCATGATGTAGGCTGGCCACCACCTCCTTGTGGCATCATGAGCACCCATCGAGTTATCCTTGTCTGCCATGGTCCTAGCCATCCCACCATCACATCCTATCACTAGAGAATTAGTACTCGTTCCAACATGAGCAGTATCAAGATTAATCAGTAGCCAAATTGTTTTGCCTCACCTCAATGGTACTTGGTCAGTTGTCTCTTTATATTGAGAGACACAGTCTCTGCCTAGTTAAACATAGTGGGATTCAAGTAGTCTTGGGCTAACCGTAATTGAGTTTTGGTTGCCTCGTGATGAGCTTGGGAGCTAGCTACTCTGGTTATGTTAAATAGCAACACCCGTAGTGACAAATCATTAACAATGACAATTTGTAGTTTGTCACTTGTTGATGATTTCCGTGCTCCTGGGGGGCACAGTCTTGTGATAGGTGTGTCCACCGAGTCTCCAGTAACTCGAGTTCCCACCATGCAGGGCATCTCTCCTCTTCTTGACAATCCAGTCGAAAGGTAGATGTCCGTGGCATCAAATTCGATTTCGTGCCCACGGATTATGAACTTGCCTTCGTTTGGATTCCATGCTCGGATTAGCTACTCTAGGAGATCCAATTGTGCTCTTAGCGGTGGTGTTAGGAAGAACTTCAGTAATGCACAGTTCCACAGGATGTTCAAACAATGCGGATCTGCCATTCCCATCTCATCATCATGGTCATGGGTATGTCCTTTCAATACGAATGCCACCATTTATCCTTGCATGCATAAACATCCCTTTGTTATAAGCCATCCAACCATTTTCACTATTTAAAACTCATTATAAATGAAGATTTTTGGGTTCTGGCGCTCATCGCAACTATTCTTAAAACAGCTGCGATGGGTCAATTTGCACAGTTCACAAACTTTCTGGTCATTGCAGGTGTACATCACTTTCCTGCGACTATCCCATTTTTCCCTATGTAAATTCCTTGGTCGTCGCATACCTGAGGGGGAAACTTGCGATGACCAAGGCAGAATTTTTGTCCAAAAAATCCCTTTAAACCCCAGTCTAAAACATGAAATTTCATCTAGTTTTGGCAAAAAAACAAAAGGTAGGGATAGGGTATTTACCTGGAGGAAGCACGAAAGGTAATGGACCACTAAGTTTCCCAGAATCAATCACCCAGTTTCATAAGGTACGCAATGTCTGAAGTTTTTACCACAGTCAAAAACACAAGTGAATTGGTTTCTTACCATAATGTCTCCTTTATAACCTTTTTTCAAAAATTTAGGGTTTTCCTTAAGGTTTGAAATTAGGGTTTTGGCCTATATGAATGTTTTTTTGAGGCAGATCTTATGCTTGCATTTTCTTATGTAGCAACAGGTGTTTCGAGCACTAGCAATGATCGATGTATGAATTGTATACTTAATCAATACCGAAAAAATCTTTTCTGAGTTAGCTTTAAGCTCTTTTCTGACTCTTGAAACGTGAAAATATTGTCGATCCCTTGTCATTTCGAGCTCGTTAATGGTTACAAAACATCGTTTCCCCAGTAAGTTTTTTACTTTTTTGGGCTGGAGGCACTATTTACGAAAAGTAATCCTTGACTGAAATGGTCAAGCAGTTCTCTCGAGTATCGTTTTCTATCTTTTCGGGCTTGAGAGACACAAACATACGAAAAGGGCCCCTTTGGAGTTTTTTTATCCATGTCTTTTTCAAACACTCTAAACATGAAAAAGACTTTGATTTTTGCCTATGTCAGACTCGTTAAACCCTAATGACATTGGACTCATCACCATGATGAGACCCGAGCTTCTCCTCCCTAGGGCTTGTTAAAATTTCACTAGGTTGGATTTGTCCGAAGGACAAACTTATATTGCAAGCATATGCTATCCCCTTCAAGCTCGTGTTTCAAAAATAATTGGGGTACTTGCTAGAAATGGTGGGGGAAAAATTTGGAAATATTTTGTTGATTACCAAAATGTTGCCACATTCCAAAGTCGTGTCGCTGATATGTTCAAGAGCTTAATCCTTCTGTAGTGTGCACCCTTACATCCTCCTCTGATTCTCTATTTCATCCATCTACATCTTGTTCCTTTGTCTCACATCGTTGATGTGGGAAACATTATCACCCTCCTGTGACTCATCGCTTCCTATCGACATCAACTCATTATCCAGGAAGTTGATCTAGAGACTTCGTTTGGGTACCTTGGAGCTTGCATGCCTCAATGGCAAGTTCTTCGCATTCGATGACAAAATTGCATCATTGGTCTTTGATCGAGTGATTCCACAAGTGTTTCACTCTAGATCATTCTTCACACTTTGTGGATTGTACTAGCAGTACCTTGAGAACCATGGACATTATTGGTGGTCTCTCTCATGCTTGTTAACGATTCCCATCATTGGCTGGTAATCAAGTGATTTTCTAGTATGCTCGACTTCAACACATTTATTCGCATGTTAGAAATTGTATGATGGATATGTCGAGATTCAAGACCCTAGGCTCAGATCACACAAGTCTAGGTTGCGTGGATTGTTTGTACATGACTCTTTTGATTGGATGGCTGTGACCATACCTAAGTCTTTCTGGATGGATGCAACCATACTTGTGTTTTCATATGGTCTTTTCGATTGGATGGCTGCATCCATACCATAGACCAATTCTATTTGTCTTTTGGATGGTTGCACCCATACCTCGACTACATGTAATTCATTCACTATCAAAGATATCCATTGTACTTATGTCTACAAGCTCTCTGCGATGGTGTTCCGGTTCAATTATGGTTTCGTAAAGCATTTCACCCATCCCACTCTCTGGCCTTCATGGTTTAGGGGGCATCTGTTACACAGTATTTTGTTACCGACCCCGCATTCCCTGATCCTGAGTCAAGTCGGTCCCTGAATGACATCTGCTCTGTGTCATACATCAAAATATGTGTCCACATCTTCCATATTACTCAAGAATATTAACCATTCTCATTAATCTTAAAGTTGACCCTTTTTACCTATGTTTCAAGATCGTCGCAGGAGATCAGTATCCTACCTGTGACGATGGCTCAAAGTCAACGAGAACCTCGCAACACCATCACAAGAGTACACCTATTCTCAGTAATGGTTGGATTTTAGGGATCATCGCAGGTCATTTGTATCCTGCCTGCGATAGCCCAAAATGCACTAATGCCTTGCAACGTCGTCTCTATGTCTTAGTGTTTGACCTGCGATGACCCAGATATGGTGAATTAGTTCAAATAGAATGCTTCTGGGTGGTTCTGGAGCTGGTTGTTTGGTCAAGGAATTTTTCCTCTCCCCATTTGAGATGGTGGTTCCACCTTTTGAGTAATCTCCCATGAAGATAAGCTTCCTCTCCCCTCATTTTTGGAGGCTCCTCCTCTTATAATAGCATCCTCCATGACTATGATCAGCTAGTTGGGAGTTCTTAGAGTACTAGTTGAAGTTTTGGTGTGCTGGTTCTTAGCTTGTTGGATTGATAGCTTATAGCTTGGATTGCCTTTCATGTTGTGGATTGAGAGTGTAAAACAGTTTTGTAAGAAGGAAGCCTTGTTGTGACTGCCTTAGTTTCATACTTGTGCTTTTGGGTGAGAGAGAGAGTCATTAGCCTTTCTGAGAGACCTTTGAGAGTCAATGCTTATGGAGACATATTGATTGGACCCTTCAAGGAAGCTTGCGATGTGAAGGCGTGGTTGTATGCTTTACTATTGTTCATATTAATACAATCAATGCTTATTTCCTATATCAGGTATGAAATGTATGCTAATAGCTTATGGTTCCTTGATTCTATAAGTAGATAATTCGTTGTTGTGCTCTATTATGTGTTTTGTCATTTTCTTATGTTGTTTCAGGTGCATCATTCATTAGCTGAAGTGACGTAACAAAGACTTCATCGAACACTGGTTTAAGGTAGGCCTCTTCAACGAGAACTATTTAAGGAATTAGCTATTGTCTTTGTCTTGCTGTGACTGGACCCACTCTAGGGCTAGAGGGGTTGTCTCTGTCCGCAGAGAGAACTTACCTACATCACATGAGCATGAGGAGAGAACTACTAAAATGCAACTCCCATGAAAACTTGTAAATAGATCCAAATTTTCCCAGATTGAATAATATGGATGCTCTATCTGACTCCAAAAATACTGCATAAGGATCTTGAAATTCATGTGCACTGGGACTTAGCTCATCCAATGGATTACTTTTCTTCTTCTCATACCATAAATGCAAACTTTCATCCGAGCTTTGTGACAAGACTCCTACTGAAAATGACAAAGAAAATGACTTCCAGATGAAGTTTGTATCAATACTTTTTTCAAGTTCATAGTTAGTTAATGGAGAAGGACTTTGACTGCAGACATCATCCAGCACATCAGCTATTGGATCATGAAAGACTTGAAAAGACTGTTGCAACCCATTTTCTATTGGTTCTAATGAGATTGCATGATTTTCTACAGGCTGCTCATTTGAATATACACTATGCAAAATTCCATTCAAAATCTAAAATGATTCAAAACATAATGGTAAGGAATCATCTTGCAACATTTGATCATATGTTCTAGCTTCCAAGTCTTCATCTGCAACCTGACATTCAATGGCATTTGGGGGCTACAAATCTAGATATGGGAAGTCTTGAACAAGGATTTCATTGCCCTCTAGATGGTCAAGATCAAAACTTTTCGATGGTTGATTTCTAATTGCACAAAAGTTGTCTCTGATGAATGAAAATGAAGTAAAACCAAAAGGCAAAGATCCTTCACTTACTTCAAAATTTTCTACACTTTCCTCCTCACTTCCATAGCTGATATGCATCCACTGATCACTGCATTCGAGCTGCTGAAAGTGAACTTCCTCCTTCCACAAACCAGCTGTTGATTTGTCTGCAAGATTAACTTCTATTTGGAGAACATAATCATCATCATACTGAGAAAAATTAGGCAAATCATCAGTATAAAACACATCATCAAGCATACATGTTAGATCAACAGATCTCTCTTCTCCAAGATGATCTATAAAACAATCATTATTAGATCTATGAAAACTGGGATAGGAAAGAAAATGTTTTGGATCAGTAACTTGTTTTTCTTCAATCAGCGAGCCATGGTCTTGACAATCATACTCATTCCTTGTGGTGATCTTTTGGATCATCTCTTCTTGCACTTACCAAAATGTCGAACTTTACCTCTAAAGATGTCGATTCCTTTGGATCTATGTTCTTCATCTCTTCTTCCTTCAACATTTCCCTTCTAATCAGCAAATTAGCCTCTACATCTACTGCACTGTTTTGCAGCTCTTCAAGTGTTGCAAGGTTCCTTTCCCTTAGATGAAGCTCCAATTTCGGATCAAAGGCTTCTGGATAGTGTAAGAGAGCAGATCCAACAGGAGACCTTATATTAGCAGCCATCGAAAGATAGACTTGGTTAAACCTGACAGAAAACTATTGTACTGTCTCCCCTAGTAGTCTTTTTCGTTGGTTATACTCTTCTAGAATCAATAAAGGTTTTTTTTTGACCCCCCATTTGTCGAGGAAAACTTTGACAAACTACTGGAAATCTGAGATGCTCACATTAGGCAGGGTTTTGAACCAACTCTTGACTTAGCCTTGCAAAGAAAGAGAAAAAAGCCTAATACTGAAATCCTCTTCATCAGCTTCAAAAAGGTCAAGAAAAGACTCAAAAATCAGTACATGTCTCTTAGTAGTGATGTTGTCATAGTCACCATTAAATATTGGTAGATATAGGTAATGATTTTTAGGGAAAGCATGGGATATAGGAGGTAAAATGAGAGGCTTGTATCTATGTAGAATTTTACAAGGTATAGGAGTATATACAAAGGTTGTAGAATTATTCTTGATCTCTTGAGGCTCATCAATTTGAAGACGGTCATCATAAGATTCAAAAGAAGTGTCTTGATAAAGATCAAAGGCATTTGAATATTTTTTATTCACAATCTTCAAAGGGAAAGAATCACATGTGGGTCTAGGATCTTTTCTCAAATACAATATACTTTGTAAAGCCTTCTTTAAATTCTCGGGAAAGGAGAAGAAATAATTTGTGACAAAGAACATAACGTCTTAGATGAAATTATAACTTGAATACTTGATCTTTCCATGTTGTCCTTTCATGTTTTTGCAGGTTAGGCTCATCCTCCAATGGAGTCCTTGGATCTGATCTCAAAACTAATTTGGAGTGGCCAGGTGAATGATTTCAGCCTTTGGGTGTCTGATCATTGTCCACCATCAACAATGAGATCTAAACTAGATACATTTTGCTGAAGAACATAAAACTATGTTCCCCAGTATGGTCGCCACTATGTTATCACTTGGATTACACCTCAGGCTAAAGGAAGGAAATGCTAGGGTAACCACAAACCATGCTTAGCCAAGTAGCTAGCCCTACCAGGCCAGGAGAGGGATATCTCTGTAAAGATATTAGTCAATAAGATTGGATCAAGAAAAGGATTTTAGGCTAGGTATAGTAGCACAAAGTTTTTGTTGGACTTTAAAGGGGTTTTTCCGGATCAGGAGGAGCTGGACAATTTGGGTATAGGGAACTAGGTCAGAATTGCAGTGTGTTCAATGGGGCAAGGCAGCCATAAGATTTAGCACTCTAGGGCTCGATGGGGTGAGATTTTCGAGACTTGTGAGAAGCTAAGAAGAGCATGTGACAACCATGGATCCTCCCTAGACTGCAAAAAACATGAAATGGTGAATGGTTTCCCAGGGCAGAGCACTGATCTAATGAATTTTGCCTATCAACTTGAAGACATTCAAGTAGAAGCAATGAAATGATTAACGAAATACATAAAACATATTAACATATGATCACAAAAGAATAAACTATACTAAAACTCCATACCACATGGATCCCATAAAAATGGCTGCAATTCTTTTTAATCTCCCGCTAAACTGCTACAAATGGTGTACAATCAAGGTCTGAGCATTCAGCTGAGTCCAACCCTTTACAATGAGAAAGTAAAAGAATATATAGCCTTTGTTTCAAAATCCTCCCATCCTCATGGGTCAAATCCCTAAGATGAGGAGCTAATCTAACTAATACTGAACAAGAAACAGGAATATAGGCATCAGCAACAACTTGCTTCTAAAAGTGAAAAACTGATGCATTTGAGCTCAAACTGACTTCTAAAGCAATGAATCTACCCTCTATTACTATTTATCTATCATAATTACAATCCAAGTCATCATTTATAATGGTTAATCATCCTCCATGAAATAGAATCCATGATCATAGTAAAAAATTGGAAAAATAGACATCTTGAGCAAAATCTGCCCTACGCGTAGCACGACTAGCCCAACGTGCAGCACCACTTTCAGGTACCTTTTGGAGGCCTTCTTGGAATCCACATTAGGCATGGGATAGCTTGTTGGAAATTGTGTCCTATATGGTTTCCAGAACATCTTGAATTTTTCAATTTGGATCTCATTTGACCCCTCAACCACTCAATATCGCAAGACTGGTCAAAATGTACAGAATGAGGCTACCAAAATGCAGAGTGTTGTTTCAGTCAACTTTTGGAGGTCTTCTGCAACTCCAAATTGAGCTCATGATATCTCATTGGAAAACCCTCTATGTCGCGTTAACATTTGACTCATCATGTAGGTCATTTGGTCAATCCATCTAGGAGAAAGCTTGATTTTCCCAAGGTCACTCCAGAAGTGCATCAACTCTCCTGAGGCAAATGATGGTTTGGACATTTCTCCCAAACCGTGTGACCTGTGTAAAAACTGAAGGAGGTTTTTCTTCTTGATTCTATGATCAACAAAAACATCTCTCACTTTTGTCAAATGCACCTTGTCTTTCTCAGAAACATCATTTGAATAAAACTTATCCTGATATATGGAACAGGGGATTTGTAGAAATGAAGGCAAATGAAGGGAATGAGGGGCTTCTAGTTTCTTGAGAAAATTTTGGGAAGTAGGGAGGGATGCTAGGAAGTAGGGGAAAGTGGAATTTCATGGATTGAGTGAGGAGAAGGGTTCCAAAAGGGAGAAACACATGCCTAACCTAGAAAGGTGTCAAATTCTAGCAAAAGGCTAGGGTTTGTGGGAAAATGATGAATTTGAGGGATATCAGTGATGGGAAGTGTTTAAAAATTTATATTAAGGATAGGGGAAGGTGTATGAGAATCAGGATACAAGTTGTGTTTATGATTTGACCATCCAAGAAAAATTACCTTCAAAACCCTATGAGAGGGAAATGAGCCTTACCTAAGCACAACTGAAGCACGAACAAGGTGTAACATGACCCATTGGAACCTGAAATAATGATGAAAACTCTTTGAATGGTGGTACACTCAGCCGAATTTTGACATGAACCAATACTTGGAAAACTTTGGAAGGAGTGAAAACAATCCTAGACCTAATACCTAGTGATCAAATTTTACTCGAAGACTCACTGAAATGACAAAATTTGACTTTGACACCCTAAGACCACTTTGTAAGAGCATATTTGATCACTGGTGGAAGGCTGCAAAGACTGACTCTAACATTGGCTCCATTGGGGATGGTAGCTCCTTGGAGGTTCCAAGAACACCGTAGACCAAGTAGCCTTATCCATTAGGCATGGAGTAAAAAAACTCAATCTGAAATACATGACTGAATACTAATGACTCAAAGACACAAACTAACTTTTACTCAACTAGAAACTGACTCAATACTAAAACACAATTGACAAACTGGAAAAGATGCTCAAAATGGAGCTTATTCAATAAAACCTACTCTAATTGTTCCATTCATCACTTGATCAAGTGAATTGAAACAACCAATGCAACCAAGTAAGCATTTTGGCTTCTGTTTGAATTCTCCTCAAGTGCTTGTTTATGAGCAAGAAGAGAGAACTACTAAAATGCAACTCCCATGAAAACTTGTAAACAGATCCAAATTTTCCTAGATTGAATAATATGGATGCTCTATCTGACTCCAAAAATACTGCATAAGAATCTTGAAATTCATGTGCACTGGGACTTAGCTCATCCAATGGATTACTTTGCTTCTCCTCATACCATGAATGCAAACTTTCGTTTGAGCTTTGTGACAAGACTCCTGCTAAAAATGACAAAGAAACCAGTCGTTGGATGAAGTTTGTATCAATATTTTTTCCAAGCTCACAGTTAGCTAATGGAGAAGGACTTTGACTATAGACATCATCCAACACATCAGCTATTGGATCATGAAAGACTTGAAAAGACTGTTGCAACCCATATTCCATTGGTTCCAATGAGATTGCATAATTTTCTACAAGCTGCTCATTTGAAGATATACTATGCAAAATTCCCTTCAAAAACTGAAATGATTCAAAACATAATGGTACGGAATCATCTTGCATAATTTGATCATATGTTCCAGCTTCCAAGTCTTCATCTGCAGCCTGACATTCAATGGCATTTGAGGGCTGCAAATATAGATATGGGAAGTCTTGAACAAGGATTTCATTTCCCTCTAGATGGTCAAGATAAAAACTTATCGAAGGTTGATTTCTGATTGCACGAAAGTTGTCTTTGATGGACTGAAACGAAGTAAGACAAAAAGGCAAAGATCCTTCACTTCAAAATTTTCTGCACTTTCCTCCTCACTTCCATAGTTGATATGCATCAGCTGATCACTATATTTGAGCTGCTTAAAGTGAACTCCTTCCTTCCATAAACCAGCTGCTAATTTGTCTGCAAGATTAGCTTTTGTTTGGAGAACATAATCATCATCATACTGATCAAACTTAGGCAAATCATCAGTATAAAACACATCATCAAGCATACATGTCAGATCAACATACCTCTCTTCTCCAAGATGATCTATAAAACAATCATTATCAGATCTATGACAACTGGGATAAGAAAGAAAATGTTTTGGAGCAGTATCTTGTTTTTCTTCAATCAGGGAGCCATGTTCTTGTTCATGCCTCTAAAATCCTTGCATCAACATCGGGGATAACCACCCAGTCCATACCTTAGTAAAGCTCCTTTTTTGTTTGGTGTGGTGGCTTCGACTAGATATTATGGGACCAATTTCCCTTAACAAATGGTTTAATGGATGATTTTTTTGTAATGTATAATGGAGATGGGTAAATGTTTCAACCTATAACTCAAAATATACAAATGTACTTATATAACCAGGGTATTCTGTAAACAATGTCATTTATAATTATTTCTAATAGACAAATAATCATATTGATGACTTATTCATCAATAGAAAGATGTACTCATATAATGATTACTTTGTTTAAAATTTTAAATGAAGTAATAATAAAAAACATATCGCGTTAATAACAATATATATATTGTGGACATATATCTTCAAAAGGTGACAACTCTAAATCTTCAGAAATGATATGATAAATAATTATTTGAAAAAAAAATACATATATATCAACAATAGCAACTTTTTAAAAGAAATACTTCTCCACATAAGGAAATAAGACAAAAATAGTGATAAGGATACTGCATGCATTTGACTCCTTCCGATGTGAATAACACTCTGATTCCACTTTCTTATTTCAGAAAACTTCCAAGAAATACAGAAGTGTAGGTCTTTAAAAAGCTTCTTTCACAAAAATGTATAATCTTGATCCACTATTGATAAAAATACTTAGAAGTACAAAAGTGAAACTTCCTAAGTCAAATCTTATAAAAATTGAGGACCCTTTTTTAAAAGACATGAAAGGGTTTAAATAATCAAAATAAAAACAATTGTCAATAAAAATCACTATGCACTGTTAAAACTGCAAACATGAAAATCTGGGATTTGATTCATAAAAACAACAATGCAATAGCCTTTGAACTGATTCGTTGAATCTATTTCTTCTCTTCCGCCTGTAGCTGACAAATTGAGAGCATTGGCTGAATCTCCGGAGGGTGACTCATCTTGGAATGTAGTTGGGCTATGTATGTAACATCGAAGAGTTTAGGAACGATGAGATTGACTTCATAGGAAAGGAATTTCATGGCCTTCTGCTCACTATGCGGCTTGACTAGGAAAAACTAGAATTCATCCCATGTCAAGTTTTTCACCTTGCTGATTTGTTCCTCTCTGCTTGCCAGCTCCTGTCTCCATTGATCTTCTAGTGCCTTTGCTTTTGGGAGTTTTCTTGGAGAGTAGTCGGAGATCAAGTTAGCCATGTATAAGCTATCATTTACTAACTCGATTACACCATTCATTGTAACCCTGGCCCTAGAATTCACTCCTTCGGCTTTTATTAGATGTCATTCCCACTCTAGAAAAACGATTTCCTTGTGCGATTTTTGTATTTTCGGTAAATTCACAGCCATGCCTTCTTCTGAATTTTGCTAAGAGAGAAAATTTGTTATCTTATCATCTACTTTTTCAAATTCTAGTCTGGTGTCAATTGCTTGTTCAATAAGTGAAGATGAGATAGCACACAGTGGGTCAACCAATGAGATTTTATGGCAAAGGATGTTTAGCTATTGAGATAAGGCTTTGGTGACTTCCACAGCTTCTTTCTTGAATTCACTAAGATGCGGATAACCATTGAATTTCTCCATATGTAATTGCAGCTGTGCAATTTGATCTTCTTTAGCCTTCTTCTCCTGCAAAATTGCCATTTGAAGCTTGTTGAGTTCTTGAGACATCTTATGTTGTTTCTAGAGAGCCTGTTGATCAATCTTTTTCTTCTCCAGATTCAACTATTCTTTTAGTCGCTCATTCTTTTGTCTCTGCTCTGCTAGCTATTATTGTAGCTGACTAATATTTTGTTATTCCTCTGCCAATTACTCCTCAAGTTGAGTGATCCTTAGATCCTTTTCCCTGATTAGTTAGCTGACCAAGGAGACTTTGTCCATTGTTGCGACCGTATAAGCACCTGCATACTGAGATAACTTGGTTAAATCCTCATAAGGATTGACTTCTGAGTCTTTCCATACCACATTCATCAGTTTGGCATGAGGAGTTGAGAGAGGTCCTTGATGAATTTTTCTCTTTTTCCTCTATATTTTGACCATAGCCCTATGCTTTGGACTATAGAATACATCCAGAGGTGGTATTTCTTCTACCTTTAATACAATTTCTTCTATAGGATTCTCAGGAATTATTTCAATATCCTGCGGAATGTTGGGTGTGCCGATTGCCTCTTCAATGGGAATATTAACAATAGGCTCCTGTGTTATGGTTGATACTAGTGTTACAATGTTTTGGGAGTCGTTATGGTTCTTGATCATTTGATCAAACTGCTCCCATTCCTTGAGTAAGCTAGAATCAATATTTACATCGGTATTAAGGAGCTCACTAGTCTTCTCATTTGTCTACTCCTTTTCAAGAATCTTCTCCCTTTTGGGGCTCTTCTCCTTCTCAGGAGTCCTCTCCTTTTTAGAACTCTTTGCAATAGTTTGTTCTTCACTGTGGGCTCCTTGCTGCACCATAGGGGTAGTGGCCAATAAATCTATAGGTAGTGTTTGTAACCTTTGTGCCCTAAATTGCATAAATTTATCTCTTCCCTCTACTCCCAATTTGATCTTTCCTAGATGTTTTACGCATGAGAATACTTCATCCAAAGTGAACAAGTCATCATATTCATGTTTCTCCTATTCAAATTTGGCAAGCTCCACCTAACTAGTGAAGTTGTAAGCCACTGCTCTTGGGTCATACTATCTCTTTGGAATGACAGCTAACTTGAGGATTTTCATCTTTTCTATTTCTTTATCTGCATGTTTGAATTCATGTATTGTGTAAGTACCACATCAAAGGGGAAATGAAGGCCACATTTGTTTCTTAGACTCCTTGAGGTTCCTGGAAATCCTTGTTTCTGTTATCCGATAAGCTATTTCTCTGGCCAATAGCTTATCAGGAATGTACAAGGGGAGAACTTGTGGATCTATAGTGCTGCCAAAAAGTCTGATGTAGGTGAACTTTTCTTCACCAAACCAACTGCTGATTGATTTTAGGTCAATATTGGCCTCATCGGATAACAGAGGAGCAAATTTGTTGAATATGGCTTGATGAACAAGAAAAATAAAATGATGGTAGATTCTATATAGATGATTTTTATAATGGGCCTTCCACAAATACTTATGATAGATTTCGATAGGAGTTGGGTCTTGGGGAGCCCATTTCTAGCCTAAAATGAGGTAATCAGAATGGAAACAGATGGTATCCATGATGTAGGTTCTCATATACAATGGGGGTATTATCTGGGTAGTAACAAACCTGTTTCTTCTATAATCAAGGATTTGGTTGGTCATTTTATCTGATAAAATGGTAGCCTAATCCATGATATAAGAGTTAATTGTTGCTTCCATTAAGGGCACCATTTCTATAGAAAACCTAGCTGAATCAGAGACTCCAAAGAGTCTACATATCATGGTGCCAACATAGCAATAAGGAGATGCTAAGGAGTCTACAGAGTACATACCTAAAGATTCGTGCTTTTGTTTTTTTGGGAAATGCCTCCACTGCTTGATAGGGTTAGACTCCTGATGGTTCTCCTTGGTGAAAGCTTCTAAAAATGCCTTGTTGTAATGCTTCTGGGGGTCCGGCAAATGATACATCTTCTTGACATCTTCCGCCCTGAATGACCCAAACATCCTTCCATCAACAGTAAAGAATGCTCTGTCAGTTATGTTGATACTTTAAATTACCCATCTAACCAAGTCATTGTAGGGTAACACTTTGGCATAGGCCACTATTCTGTGAAGGAAAGAGCTGGCTAAATCATAAAGAGTATTTTTTGATTTATCAGTTGAACCAGCCATTGCTCCTTCTTCAATTTCAGCTAGGTCCTTAGCTTTGAATAAATTGTATATGCTCTCCCATGAAGCCTTTCCAAGATTGAGATAAGTAGTATTAGCTATCAACACTCGCTTTTCTGGTTCATCTTTTGCTACGATAGGAGCCTTTTCTTTCCGAGCTCTCTTAGACTTTTTTGTTGGACTAATGTTGTCGGATTCGCTTTGAAAAATGAAATAGAAGGATGTAACAGTGGAAAAGCTTGTGCAAAGATAATACACAACATACAAGACTAACAACAGTTAAGCACAATGGGTGATACAGATTTTAATATACTAAGCTATCACGGATGAAATCCTTGAAGGATTCAACCATAACTACTCTCTTAATGATTTCCTATAACTTCCAACGTGACACTTTAATGTCATAATAACATGTCACATCGTGAATTTATAACAGTCCTCTTAAAATGAGTATCGTGACTTCTCGATCGGCGATTAGTGATAATCGCATAACGCAGATTGGGAGGTACAAGCCTTATGCTTTAAATGTTTCCTTTGCATATTTGTGATTGCAATTGCGATATGCGGTATGTATCGCATCAAAATGAAGTCCTACCAGAGTCAATCCAAAACCTCTCCCAATCTGCGATCACGATATGCGATATCACATCACAACAGAGTCCTTTCGGGGCTGATTTACCTTTCTATTCATCCTTCAACCTATGATATGTGATATCGAAATCACAACCGCAAATGGGAGGGGCCGATTCTTGCTTAAGCACCCTCCTTTTTAACGATAAGTGATATGCGGGACTCAGTGGACCTACCACATGGCATGCCCTCACTCACTAAAGATTTTCCATGTCATTTTCTTCTTTCCACCTAGACAAGTCAAACTCAAACTTTGACTTGCTCAAACTTTGTCATCTAGACTTGGATTTGAGTTTCATTCACATCGTTGGAATCAGGGTGACGAGCACTTCGATATGATGCTCAGTTAACCTAGAATCTTTCACTTTAAGTTTTGAGCCTTTCTACCATGCCACTAGTACTTTACCAAAGATCCACCTAGATCACCAACCTAGGCCAACAGTGTACTTGACTCTAGCCTATACTACTAAATCACACCCACTGTGCACCATTTTTTAGAGTCAATCTCCTAGTTGGCCACAACATACATTAAAAAGAAGATATGTTTCGCTTCCTTCTCTGGGGCCAAAATTGTCGAAGTAACCCCATAGTTTATTCAAAAATCCTTGATTTACCCCAGTTCTCTAGAACCCCAGCAGTTTATTGATGTCACCCTAATGTATCATTACTCTACCCTCCAAACCAATGAACATCAGCCTTTCCTACATATGGTCTTCGCCTCTAGCCTAGAAGCTCTGCCCATAGTTAACAACTTCTCAATCACCATCTTTACTGAACCTATCAAACCCATCATATCCCTAATTTCCCATCTGCTGGGGGATGATGATGCTAGCATAGAAAGAAAATCCACATTGGGATTCTTATGTCAAATGATACAACTTGTCCACCTATTTGATATTCCAGGTTACCTATCTGAGGCCATAAGATTTCATTTGCACCATTTTTCCACCATGTTAGCACCTAGATTGAACCTCAGGCTGAAGGAAGGCAATGCTAGGGTAGCTACAAACCACGCTTAGCCAAGGAGCTAGCCCTACTAGGTCGGGAGAGGGCTCTCTCCGTAAAGATATCATTCAAGATGAGTAGATCAGGAAAATGATTTTAGGCTAGGTATAGTAGCACAAAGTTTTGATTGGATTTTGAAGGGGTTTTGCTGGATCAGGAGGAGCTGGACAATTTAGGACTAGGGAACTAGGTCAGAATTGTAGGGTGTTCAATGGGGCAAAGTAGCCATAGGATTTATCACTCTAGCGCTTGATGGGGTGAGATGCCTAAGAGTGGTGAGAAACTAAGAGGATCATGTGAAAACCATGGATCCTTCCTAGACTGCAGAAAACATGAAATGGTGAATGGCTTCACAAGGCAGAGCACTAATGTAATGAATTTTGCCTATCAACTTGAAAACATTCAACTAGAAGCAATGAAATGATTAACAGAATACATAAAACATATTAACATATGATCACAGAAGAAGAAACTGTACTAAAATTCCATATCACATGGATCCCATAAAAATAGTTGCATTTCTTATTAATCTCCTACTAAACTGCTACAAATGGTGTACAATCAAGGTTTGAGCATCCAGCTGAGTCGAACCCTTTACAATGAGAATGAAGAAGAAGCTATAGGATTTTTTTCAACCTCATCCCATCCTTAGGGGTTGAATCCCTAAGATGAGGAGCTAATCTAACTAATACTGAACAAAAAACAGTAATATAGGCATCATCAACAACTTGCCTCTAAAAGTGAAAAACTGATTCATTTGAGCTCAAACTAACTTCTAAAGCAATGAATCTACCCTCTATTACTATTTATCTAACATAATTACATTCCAAGTCATCATTTACAATGGTGAATCACCCTCCATGAGAGAGAATCCATGATCATAGTCAAAAATTGGAAAAATAGGCATCCTGAGCAAAATCTGCCCTACGTGCAATGCCACTGGCCCAATGCACAACACCACTTTCAGGTCCCTTTTGGAGGCCTTCCTAGCATCCACATTAGGCATCAGATAGCTCGTTGGAAATATTTTCCTATATACTTTCCATAACATATTGAATTTTTCAATTTGGAGTTCATTTGACCCCTCAAAAGCTCAATCTCCCATGACTGGTCAAAATGTGCAGAATGAGGCTGCCAAAATGCAGAGTGTTGTTTCAGTCAACTTTTGAAGGTATTTCTTAGCTCCAAATAGAGCTCATGATAGCTCATTAGAAATCTCTCTATGTATAGTTATCATTTGATGCATCAAGCAAGTCATTTGGTCAATTCAACTAGGAGAAAGCTTGATGTTCCCAAGGTCATTCCAGAAGTTCATCAACTATCTTGAGGCAAATGATGTTTTGGACATTTCTCCCAAACCATGCAACTTGTGTAAAAATTGAAAGATGTTTTTCTTCCTGAGTCTATGATGGGCAAAAACCTCTCTCAATTTTTTCAAATTCATCTTTTCTTGTTCAGAAATATCATTTGGATAAAACTTATCCTGATATATGGAATAGGCGTTTTGTAGAAATGAAGGCAACTGAAGGGGATGAGGGGCTTCTAATTTCTTGAGAAAATTTGGGAAGTAGGGAGGGATGTTAGGAAGTAAGGAAAGTGGAATTTCAAGGATTGAGTGAAGGGAAGGGGTCTTGTTCTGGCTAGAAACAACCCCCCTTCTTATTTAATTTTATTACTAATACTAAATAAGTGGGGGCCCTTTATCGAAAAATCTAAAAAAATAAATTAGTACTTGTATTCCCTTTTTAAATAAATCTTACTATCATAAACTTAGGAGAATACCCACAAAAATCTAAAAAGGCTTAAGTTTTATGCTAAGTTCTCTCAATAATAAAGTGTCGCATCGCAAAAAATGTAATGGATAACATCCTATAAACAAACCCATAAGATTGCAAAATCACGATGCGAGATCACACACTGAAGAAACTCGTCACATCGCAGTTTTCATATGCCTCAAGTATCACTTAAGGTGAAATACCTCAAGCCACCGATATGCGATGACGTGTCTCGCAAATCACATTTCACACATACATATGGTAATAGATGATTGTCAAACATAATGGATTAGTGATATTGCGATCTGTGATATTGCAAAGCAAATCACAAAATTACTTTATCGTAGATCTGCAGGGCTCGTCGTTCCAAAAAGTTTTTTCGTAAACCGATGCCTAGTTATGCACATTAATGTTAATTTGATAAGTTAGTTGACGATCATTAATGAAATATGGTTTTGATCTGATCAAAGAGTCATTTCATGTAGGGTAATATATTTTATATGATTTCGGCATTTAAAGCTTTCCCGTCACCTTATTTCTTATCGTGAATCTTTTCTTATTTGTAAATTGTAGGAGCGGAAAGCAAAGAGGTATACATAGTAGTGTTTAGAATATTATGGGAAAGAAGGAAAAAGCTCTGAGTTTTGAAGACAAAGAAATGATGCCCTTATACATAGACACCACCTGTAATAGAGATGCCAACATTACTAGTTGGGAAGGCATGTACAGTCTACTCGAGGAAGAAAATCCCAGAGTAATGAAGGTTACGGCAACTGTAGACTCATGCGGGTCATCTGAGGCATCAATTATTGAACTAGCATGCTCATTCTTGCACCAGATAGCGGCGAGGCCCAAGATTCTTCCAGACACGAACATGGTCAAATGGGTATTGGATAGTGCTGATATAATAGACAGACGGTCTAAGACTCAGAGCTAAGGACTCATTGAGTCATTCACTCCACAAAATTTAAGGTTTTTATATCCTCTAACAAAAATTCATAAGAGGCAAAAAATATCACCAGGGAAGCCCAAATCGAGAAACAGAGGCAGTTTTTGATGCGCAATTAGTGCTAATCATGCATCATCAGGCAAAACTCCTTTAGAAGGAAAGCCTATAATCACTCAGTCGCCTGTAAGCCTGGAAAATTGTGGAAAAAGTGTTAAATTATAAAGGAAAAACCCAAGCTCTAAAAACCAGTGGTATTTATCAGAGATATCCTTAAAGTGGTATGTAAATATCTGACCAAATGCACAAAATCTACTAACAAGTTGGAAACAAAAGGCTAAAGAAAAATTAGAGTCTATCAAGAGTTTAACCAAGTTGAATTGGGATTCTTACTGGTGATACTTGGCAAAACCACACATTTAATGCATGACTCTCAAATGCCTCATTAACTCTGCCGAGAAGATGGCACCAACACTTGCCGATTCTGTTTCCACGGGGCAACTTAAGTTGGAGGTCAGCCAACCAACTCTCCTCAAGCCGATGCTAAATGCTTGCAACCACAAAGAATAGATACATAGACAGTTAATCACTAGATTCAGTTTTAATTTTAGTTTTAGTTTTAGTTTTTCTTTATTTTTTCCTTAGATGAGGACGGTCATTTAAACCTCCTCCTATATTTTTGTAATTAACTATTTTTAGATTTTGCTAGTAGTATTTCAACCCTTCTCATGTGTTTAGAGAAGGGTCCTGAAATTTGTCAAAAAGGTTTCCTCAGAACGTGCACTTCTACACCCTCCGAGGAGGTTTTGATGAACGAATGGAACAAGATTTATTGATATCTGTGTTTAATATCTGCTATTCAAATTGCAATTTTGTAATCTCAGTAGATTTTGAATTAGGAGGAGATAAATCATTATTATTGAAGCTCATGAGTAGAACTTGTTATAAATGGTACTTTTATCTCTTAACGATTCCTGCATATGTTATAAGGTGATATTTATGTTCATTTATTTATATATGAATGCTTGAATGCTTGAGTTATCATTTGGCACTTCTGTATGGTGATGGCTATTCTATTTATGCTTAATATATGAGTGACTTATTATGTGATATGCTTTTCACAATTGTTTCGGCTAACATTTTATACAAAACGGTTCATCTTTATTGAATTCTTTTCTCATAGTGATTGAATGATCTTTATTACCAATTGCTGTTAGAAATTATTTTAGATCACATAACTGAAAGATTAAATGCTGGGTTAGTTTTAGAATCAGATATTTCTATTCATTAGAATACAATTGCATGTTGTTAAATTAGATTTATAATAAGAGCATTTTACTTAGAAATTATTAGAAAGGAAATATCAATTCTCAACACACACATAAATTTGGAAACTAGTCCCATTATCTCCAGTCGGACCCACCATCCCAAACGGAAAAGGAGCTGCTTTCAAGTTCCAGACTGGGTAGGTATCCCCCTTGTTGTAGACCCGATTTTCAGGGCTTCAACACATTTGGCGCTAGAAGGAGGGCATGAACTCTGAATGGCAAGTAAATATAAATCTAAATACCATTTTGAGAGTAAATCGCCCTCACCATCTTCCCTGACTTCTCCATCGCATTTAGAATATTTGAATCTTGAGCGAGAAGTCAATAAAACAACAACCATTGCCACAAACCCGAACATTTCAGAGAAATCTACTATTGAACCTCCTGAAGTTGAATCTTTGATTCATAAACTTCAATGATTTTCTATATCACCCCAAAAATCTAAAAAATCTCAAGGTAGTGTGACTTCACAATATAACCCTTCTCATCCTCTTACTAGATTGCAGAGTGAAAAGTTTGGTATCTGTTGGATACCTATACCAATAGGTTTCATTTTTCATGATTAGATATCAGAGGTCCAAATATGCTCTGCTTTGGCAAATGCAAAGATCTCATATTTTCTTAAGAAGGCAGTGTCTATATCAGTTTTGATAAGAATTCAATTTTGGATGGATGGTCCAACAGTCTAATCTGGATCATGCCATGTTTTCAATTCTATTGTAGAATAGAGAAAGAAATCTGTCCAAACTATTTAATCTTGGCAGATCAGTAGTTAGGCAGAGAAGCTAAGGTTCCCAACTGCTTAATCTGGGGCCTTGGAATAAATAAGGGTAGTGCTAGATAGGAAATCAAAGGAAAAAGCCAATGGAAAAGAAAAGGCACATAAAGGGTTTGCAATTCCAAGTGCACCCTCCAAGAAGAAACAAAAAATGCTAGGCAAAATAATTGGGTAGGCAGATGGGATTGCAGAAGTGGTGTTCCTTCCAAGTTGGAACTTTGCCAGTCAAATACAAGGAAAACAACATAATGAAGCATGTCTAACTTCCCCTTTTCCTGATTCATCACTCATTACTAACCTCCCTTCACAAAATGTGCTTATAAAAGAGATTCAAGGTTTTATGTTGGTCCTTATGGCCTTTAGAAGCCACATTTCTCGTGTAAAGTTCTTTTCATTTTGATCTACTCTTTAAACTAAGTTGTTTTCAAGAAAACTTAGTAATATCACTCTTTATTCACCTTCTCCCTCCATATTAACCTCTAACCTTTATTATCTAGCTCCCTATGCTTCCCTTTCCCTACTACTATAACACCATGGTGTATAAATCCTAAGCATTGTATAAATACCCCCTCCCTGGCACTATAGCCATATGTTTCACTACTAGGGAATTGAATTAACACCTGGTTAAGCTCAAGAACCCAAACCTAACCTTTTATCTCCCCAGAACTCATTGGCCTAATCAATCCTTCACTTTGCCTAAAAACCTTGGAAAAACCCCTTTTGCACCCTTATGCCCGCTCAAAAGCAAAAAATACATATAAAACCCACTTTCCCTGCCTTATCCTAAGGTCGGGACCCATTTCCGCTTTTTGTATGAAAATTTCATTGAAAACCCGCTTATCCAAAGTTTTTGATACCCTGAGCGATTTTGGGAATAAATCAGTCATAAACCATAGTTTCCGCCCTTTTCCCAAAGTTTACGGTTATATATGACTTAACGAAGAAATACATTGCAAAACCATTAAATTTTTTAATATTCCGAAGGGTCCTGCCGGGGGCAAGTTCCAAAGAAAATTATTATTTAATCCCCGCCCGATGACCGTATCCTCCGTGCAACTCAAGTGCCCGATAACCGTCCGATCAAGGTCTTTTAATCCAACGGTTGATGTGAATTTCGGAGCGGCCCGGACGTCCGACAGATATCGTCCGATATCTGTTAGACGCTGATGTCATGCGGGGTCCACGCGTCGCCTCCAAAATTCATCGGAGCCCCCTCTGACAGATTCCTCGCCATATAGGAGGTGGTCCGATATCGCGCCACCTGTCTGCCGACGTCAGCGCCCTCTCACCGCCTGTGTCAGTGCCACAACCGCGTGCCCCGCCCACCACTGGTCCACCTGTCCGCCACCTCACCGCCCCCGTGGACCGGTCATAGGCCGCCACGTCACCTGATGACGTCATGCTTACGTCATCCAACCCGGACCCACCTGGTTACGTCATGCTGATGTCATTTAAAAAAGGCGCCAATGACCTGAAAAAGCCATATTTTGTCAAATTTTGCGCGTTTTTTGCACTTTTTGCAAAAAACATTGTTGCGCTCTCTGCATGCGTTTCACGACGAAAACTTCACCAACCTGCTCGAAACAAACAGGAGATCTTCAGCGCGCATACCCACCTGCTGTTCCGACCCAGGCCGTCGATTTACCAGGTATTTGTCCGTGCAAACTTCTCTGAAACCTGTTTTTTCTTTGTAAGTGCTAAAAATCACTTTAAGCACATAAAACGCTTAAATTCACCAGAAAAATACCTACACCCAACTCCCTCTTGAAAAATTAACGGTGGAATTTCACTAGCCGAGCCGTTTTAGACTTAATTTTCAGTGAGAACCTGCATTCTTTGTTCACACAGTCGTGAACTAGAACCTGTAACCTGCACTCAATTACTGAGAAAGGTCTGTTAGACACTATAACTTGCCTTCTCAAGGAACCAAAACAGTATTTCAATTGCTGTGGACTTTCCCTGTTACCATGCATTTTTAATTTTCCTCTTCACTCAGGCAGTGCTCTTCCGGCCTAAGAAACAGAAGTTTATTTACCAATCAGAATCCAAACAACCATGGAGACTCCAGTTGCACCAGTTGCCCTCAATGTTGCTCCCTTAAATGCCCCTCAGAGAGAGCTGGAG
>APFE030428731.1:0-13623 GCA_000404065.3 Pinus taeda
ATCCATTTGCCTGATCCAATGGTCATCCTTGTCTCTCCTCCCAACTGACCGTGTGCCCATGCATTCCACGTCCTATTACCATTCTGTTATCGGAAGAAGGAGATGACCAGCTCTGTTATCGGAAGAAGGAGATGACCAGCGCTGTTATCGGAAGAAGGAGATGACCATGCATTCCACGTCCTATTTAACATAAAGTATGACCGAAAGGAGAAAAGGACAAGCACGACTCTGTAAATGAATTTACCTGTCATGGACTCCACTGGTACGAGCACTCCAACAGCCTAAAAGGACAACACAACACCTGAATAGATTGGATTCACCCACTAAAGCAAGCAAACACGTTCAAAGACTCCATCAGGTAGTTAAATGCAGTTGGTGGTCAATTATGACCCATCCATACCTAAACGGCCAAGTGCCATAGTATTGTAAGCTTATAAATACCCAGAAGAAAGATGTAATCGAGGTTGGCATTTGATGTAAGGTTCAACTTCTGGAGACTGTAGACATTTTGTCACTTGTAGCGTCTCATCTTCATTTTTAGCTAATACAAGCTTCTTTTGTTGTTAACTGCTCATTGTCCACTTTCTTCTTGTTCTAAGCTTGTGCCTGATATGCCTGTGTTCTTGAGCTCTTGGTGTTTAAAAATGGATAACTGTCATCTTATCTCTGTGTTAAAGTATTGATTGCATCATTGAATAGGTTAATCAGGCTTCTTTCTATCTAATGCAGGAGAGTTGTCATCATGTCTTTGCATTTATAGATTAGATTTACAGGTTTCTTTACTAGTTGCAGCCGGCCATCACATGGTCTTGTGCATCTGCTGGTGTGGTTAGTATTCCCCATATTCACCTTATATCTAAATTGTGAGCATTGGTGGTTTAAATCCTTGTAGTCTGAGGGTGTTCATGCATGTCTAGAGTGAAACAAAGTGGAAGTGGTTATCTAGCTTGAACCAAACCATCATTCCTTCCACTAAACCTGCAATAATAGTTGAATTTATATGTTACCAGGCATCTCCGAGCTACAACCTAGGAGAGTTTCTTGGAATCCTAATAGATCTTGTTGTAGTCCTAGAGACAACCTTTGCGTTGAAACGAGACCAATGCCTAGGACATCTTGATGAGTGTCTCAAATATCAACTGATATTTTCTATTACACTTAGTATTTATCATATTTCAAATGAATTTGATTCGAAACCTTCATTAAGAGGAGAAATAAAAGATTGAATACCAAATATACCTCACAGAAGTATTAATATCCGACTCTAGCAGCCAACATCATATACACTTGCAATTTTATCGGTCATTTGTAGTATATTAGATGGAATAAATAAAGAGGAGTGAAAATGAACGTACATGGCTTAAACCTAAGAATCTCGTTCATTCAAGTTCAACGTGAAACATATGAGAAGGATATTTTAATGAAGTGTTGAGATCCATGGAGCACATTTTAAGGATAACAATTCATATAAGTTATAGGCATCTTTAATCATCATTAGACCTCAATGAATCCATAAATCCATGAAAGACATATCTAGCAGTTGTTATTACCTGTAATATGAGAAGAAGAGTGAAAACGTATGGAACAAACACAAGAAGAAATACATACTGCACATTTATATGAGCTAGAATTGCCAAAAAGGTTTATTAATCTTCCCCAAGGCATACATTTCATGGACAACTTGCAGAGCTTCTCTCTTGGAAAACCAAATTTCTGAACCTTTTGTTCTGTATCATAAATTGTTTTTTATAGGGCATGAGAGGGAGAACCCATTACAAAATATTCCTTCTTGATTTGGTAGTGAATCATTATAAACAAATATCATCATGCTCAGTGGAACAACTGTACCAAACAAATTCTAACTAACTGACATAGTTACTTCTGAAATAAAATATTTACATAAACATAAAATCAAAGTGTCACTTGACACAATCAACAACATCCTTAATCATGATAAATAAGTTTTGGAGGTTGCGTCATTGGGTTGATGATCTGAAGCACGAGAGAATTGACAAACCTCTCACACCTTTTCCATAGTTTTGGAGCTGGTACATGAGCATGAAAGAATCACTGATATGTGATCTTGAGATTTGTGACCCCTGCATAGTCAAACCTAGGGAAGAATAAAGTCTTCACCCACCTTAATAGCTGAAATTCCTTTCTGAGATAGTTAATCACTGTTTTACCTTTAAGGGTAGCAGTCTTCTCATGAGAGGAATATGCCTTGCTCTTGGCCTCCACTAACATTTGGTTGTATTGTGTCTATGGGATTAGCATTCCCATAAGATCCTAGCAGCTAGGCAACCCTGCCTTGACTCTTTCATCAAACTCAACATGGAAAGCATCCACATCTTTCTGTACCACCTTTAGGAATTCCTAAGATTTGAATCTAGCCTCCTTCTTCTGGACAACTTAAGAGATCTCCATGATAACAGACACTCTATCTACTACATCAATTGGCCTCAACTCACTGAGTGGCCTTTCATTCACAAACTGTATAAAATTCTTGGAAACATGGTAGTTCTTTTCCCCATCCTCTTTGGAAACAAGGATGAAATACTCATAATCCTTGATCCCAATCTTTAGTTTCTCCATCAGAGTTATGTACTCCCAATTACTTTTGATTTTGTTATGATTTCATCCCAGACAAGTTGCTTGGCCTACAGGAGAGACATGTTTCCTCTCAGCTTGCCTTTTAGGTCAGTAATATCTTGGTTTCTACCTGTAGGTTCTTACCAATTAGGCCTGCGTTGGTCCTAGATGTATTGAGTTGTTTTTCATTCTATGCTAGGTTTCTCTGGGCAGTGTCAAAATCCTTCTGCACTTTCTTAAGCTCCCCTTCCTAAAGCTATAGTTCAGTGAGGGTCTTGGTGAGCTACTCTGTGGTATTTTGGGGATTTTTAGGCACAAGCACTACACAAATGTGTGTGTCTATACTCTACTAAAGTTTCGCTGCCTGTTGCTTGAGGGCTACTATCTCATTGTTTCTTTCTATTAGTTCTTTGGCTAGGATCTGTTTCTCTTCTTTGACCTGTGCAAGTTCCTTAGATTGCACATGTTCACTACTAGGCATCTTTATTTTTGGCCTTAGCTCTTGTATTTTTTCTCGTGAACTTTGGAGGAGGGCTTCAAATGCAACTTTGTCTTCTCGATTTATCCCAAACTTCAAAATCATCTCTTTAAAGCTCTCATTTTGCATGTGTAGAGATTTGGAGTTAACACTCTCTTGTTTCAACCATGTTGCTTCCTTATCTAGTAGATTCTCAACCTTGCTAATGGTCATTGCATTTCTATTGATCTCACTGTAAAACATTTCCCTCACTTGCCTGTCGAAGTTAATCTTATCTGGCAGAGGACCATTGGGAAAGTCTAATGAAATGTCCATGGCCTTGAAATGAGAGCCTAAAGGCAATGACTGTGCTAGTGGGTGCTGCAAGGAGAAATTCATTTGATTTATCTCTATGTACATTGCAGCCATAAGTCTGGTTGATATGGGACTGAGTGAGATGCCATTTGTTGCTACATCTCCTCCCTTACCTTCTTATTTCTTTCTTTAATGGCCTTTCCAATAGGCCATCTTAGATCAGTAACAATTGCACTTCCTTTGGAACTTAAAATAGATACCTTTGAAGAGGATGAGGCATCGGTCTGTAATGGGTCTTCTAAGGTCACTTGGAAGCCTGGTTGATCTGGTATTGTTTCTACCAACATGGTCTCAATTTTTTATTTCTCCATCTCTTGTGTTTTTTTCCTTTTTACTGGTGTGTACATCTTCCATCTCGACATCTTCATATTGATCAACGGTCCTTTTCTGTTCCTTTTCCTTCGATGCTTGAGTCTCAATCTCCATCTCTATATTAATAAGCCATGAATCAAAGTTAGCTTTCCATTCAATCTCCAACTTATCCTCATGTTGATAAGTCTAAGCCTTTATGCTCTCTCTTCTCTTGGTAATGACACAATGAGGATCATAATGCTAGACATCCCCTAGATCAAAATTCATCGGCTTGAGTAATTCCTCAACTACCCTATGGGTATGCCTGGAATTGACAATAAAAGGTCCCATAGGCCTTCCCAATTTAAACATATATCCATTCTTAGCAGGGACAAAGTGCACTTGGTCTAAATAAAGGCTTTGTCTGATGAATTCAAGAGTGAAAATCCTCATGGGAATAAACACAGGCAAGTGCTAAGGATGAAGCTCACACCCATAGACCATGGATTCTGTGAAGTCCTCAAACAAGTACCAGTCCCCCACCCTAGTATCCTTGCTAAGATTGAGGATTTATTTTTGCTGAGGGAAAAATCTGGGAGGGGAAACACCATGAATGATTTTGTAGGAAATGGCCATGTAGGAGGATATAAACTTGGAATAACCCTTAGGCTTATGTCTTTTCCTAACAACAATGTCCCATTCGAAAATAGACTTCCTTTGTTTGTTGGAAGCCACCAAATTAAGACTTAGGCACTCGAATTCATCCACATGAGTGTACACAAATGAAGAGAACAACATCGAGTAATACTTGAAATAGGAGGTGGTGGGGAAATGGTGCAGCTGGAATCTTATAACCTCAGCTAGGTGAGCAGGGATGTCAAACAAATGGCCAAGATGTCTCATTTGCCTTAGAAATCCTAGAGATACTTTAGAAGCTATATTTGTATCGTCATCCCCAAGCAAATGAACAATTAGGCATAGGATGGGATGAATAGGATTTGCAAAAAGGATTATATGAAAACTATCAGCAATAGGTAGAGACTGTAGGCTAGGGGCCCAGACAATTTGCAGAAAGGATTGTTGCTCATCAATTGGAAGTGTAGTGTAATGGTAGACCAATGTGGTTTCTGTGAATTGCTAGGGTTCATAGGAGCTTGGGTAAATTAGGGATTTATGAACTAGATCTAGGGTCACCTCAAGGATTTTAACCCTAGTTGATGAGACAAAATATTTCTTCTCGTCGATGTAAGCTTCTGCTAGATAGGAGACAAACTCAGGAAAATGATGTAGTGAGGGTGAAATCTGATAGTACAAGCCTGAGTCGACCACCCGAAATGGGTCTTCCCCTCTAACATGGCTATCATACAAGTTGAATCGTAGGTCCATGAGGTGGTAATAACTAGAGGGGTCTAGAATTTGTGCCTTAGTGTCCATGAGATGCTCGATACTGGAGGAGGGTTTAGCCTCACGATCTTTAGAGGACTTAGGGGGAGCCTTCTTCAGTTTTCAACGAATAATCAAATGAATTGCTAGTGAAAGGGACTTACCAGTTACCTGTTTTCCCTAGAGAAGTTGAAAATGACATTGGAGGGAGTGTTCCAGGTTGGATGAATGGTTGGACGATGTTTGCAAAACATAGGGAAGGTAGGAGGAATCAACATTAGGAAGCAATTCAAAACTTTCAAAAATTGAAGGTGGGAAGAGTTTTTATAAGCGGAGGGGGCCAACGGTCAATTGGCGTGGGGGTGACATCATGGGAGGAAGCGTGGGAGGAGGGGATTGGCTATTGATAGGTGACAGGTTGACGGGAGTAGGGGGAGGGTGAATATGTTATTGTTTTGATTTGAATTCACCACTCCCTTAAATTGGCGCCAATGAACTGACTGTTGCGGCGGTTGGTCCCCACCATCCTCCGACGGGTAGGAGGGAGGGAAAATGGATCCATTAGTTACCCCTTGGAAATAATCTAGGTCATTGGATCAGTGGGCCTGCCAAGTTGACTTGTTAACTCCGGGGGGTAACGCCTGCTTTTCACGCACATAGGTTACCCCCCGAAATGCTACTGGGGGTGGATCAGGTGTGGATGGACGATGATCCACCCATAACTTGCTTCGATTTTAACCAAAAGGGAACATATGCTCAAAGTTTTCATTTTAGTTAGTTGCACTTACTTGGTGAGGGGTCCATGAGTGCAGATTTGAACCTTCGAACTTCCACCAAGGCACTAGGGCCTGATCATTGCCCCCATCAATAATTTAGTTGATTTTTAGCTAGGGATCTTGAATTTGACCTCTTAGCCCTCTCTTCACAAGTGCTAGAGGGAAACAAAATTGGATCAAAATGGGGACAATGTATTATATACAATACATTGAGAACCTTCAGATTAGTGCCCTACTCCCTGGGTATGGAGTCATTTTATTTAAACCTCTATAAAACGAAAAGTAGTAATAAAAAACACAAAACAATGCTGGTATTTACAATGTCTCGCCAATATTTCCAATGGATGAGAGTCGACTTCTTTATTGTTGGAAGTAAGATTTGATAAACTTCCCATTTTTGGCAGCTCAAGCACCTCACTATCTAAATTTTCTAGCAAGAAGGTATTATTCACTTTTACTTCAAAAACTTTGAAAAGTCCAAACCACAGAGGGTTAAACTTGCCATGTTTTCCTTTGTCTTCCCTTCTGACATACCATCTAGGCACTAAATATCCTAGCTACAGATACCTGTCTTTTCCTTTTTGTCAAACAAGGACTTCATTTCTTCCTGGTAACTGATAAAACTCTAATTCACTTGCTCTCTGCTCTCTTGAGGTTCTACCAACTGATTCATCCTTTTGGTTAGAGAATTTGGTTCCTCCTCAACATCTTAAAAGAATTTAGCTAATAGTATAACTAACCGCATGAGGAATATTGCAACTTCCCATAAACCAACTCAAAAGGGGACTTCCCAATGGACCTCTTGGTGGTAATTCTATTAGTATAACTAACTGTATGGGGAATATTGCAACTTCCCATAAACCAACTCAAAAGGGGACTTCCCAATGGACCTCTTGGTGGTAATTATATCAGTATAACTAACTATATGGGGAATGCTGCAACTTCCCATAAACCAACTCAAAAGGGGACTTCCCAATGGATCTCTTGGTGGTAATTTTGTTGGCCGATAGGGAAAATTTCAGTTGTGAATCCCAGTTCTTCTAATTTTCTAATATTATTTTCTTTAGAATCCTTACAAATGTTTTATTTGAAGATTCAACCAATCCATTTCCTTATTTATAATAGATGGTGGAATGGCCTACTATGATGTTATACTTTTGGAAAACATAAATAAACTTGGCTGATGTGAACACTTGGGCATTGTCAGTGACAATCTTCTTGGGGCATCCATACCAAGCAAGGATGTTTTCCTCCATGAACTTAATGACTACAACATTCGTTGCATTTTTGGATGGGGCCACTTCTACCCACTTAGTGAAGTAATTAGTAGATGTGAATATCCCCTTGTGCTGACCACTGGAAGGTGGATGTATTTCCCCAATGAAGTCCAACCCCACTGCATGAAAGGTTCTTCAACGAAAACAAGGATTAAAGGAAATGATGTTAACTTCTGCTTTTATGCAAACATTTGGCACTTCTCACAGACCCAAACATAGGTATGCACCTCACCAAATAGCTTAGGCCAATAAAAGACCTCCTTGAATATTTTGTGGATTGTAGCTCTTTAGTTTTAATGTCCTCCACGGACACAATTATGAAATTCATCAATCACTTTGTCGATTTCTTCTTCAACCAAGCATAGGAGTAAAAATCCCCAGTCAGTCCTTCCAATACAATTGACCATTTGGGATAACAAATTTCTAGGCTTGCAGCCTTAGAGACCTTTACTTAAGTTTGTCAAAGTTCATTGGGCACCTTAGAAAAAGTAGATAATGGAAATATTTCATCTGAACTTTCTGGGCTGAGGTTTCAATCCCATTTTGTTGCTCCAATTTTTTGCTTTCCCCATTTTCTCCAACCAGTAATTTTATGCCCAATGCTTGGCAATTTTCTTTAGATAAAAATCTAGCTAGCCCCCGCCCCTTGATCAAATTGGTAGTTTTTATATCCATATCATACTCCTATATTTTATCAATCCATTTGCCTCTTTTTCCCTCACTATCACCTTGCACCAAGATATCTTTCACAAAATCTGTAGGAACATAGGAAATTATATTTGATTGCAGGACATAGATTATGAAAGCCTTCAGGGCTTTGACCAAAGCATGGGCTTGTTTCTCCAAAATATTGTATTTTAGCTTAGCATATCTTAGCACCTGACTGAAAAATGCAATTGGTTGCTCATGCCCTTTATTAGTCTTTTGCAGTAAGACAAAAGCCATTGTGTGAGGGGAAGCAAAATAAAAAAAGAAAAATGGTTCTAAATAATCCGCGCTAACTAATATATGAGATTCTATGAAAGCCTTTTTGATTTTGTAAAATGATTCTTGAGCTTCTAAAGTTCACTTCACTTCTTTATCCTTCTTCGACATCTCTGTAATTTCTTTGACTATCTCAACATATTTTGGTATGAACCTCAGAAAGATGATTATGCCCAAGAAAACCTGGACTTTTTTTATTTCTTGGTAATGGGATTTTGATTATGGCTTCCACCCTTTTTAGATCAATCTTCATCCCCTCCCTTGCCACAATGTTCCCTCACTTAGAGCAAACTAATATTTCTTAGGATTTAAAGACAGTCCATACTTTCTACATTTCTCAAAAGTGAGCCTTAGATCTCCAATGTGATCTTCATCTATTTTTTAAAAAGAAATGATGTCATATAGGTAAATTACCACAAATTTGTCATGTTCTCCCATAAATGCTATATCCATGGCTCTCTGAAAAGTGGTAGCCACGTTTATGAGGCCGAAGGGCATTTTGGCATACATAAATACTCCCCAGGATGTGGTGAAAGAAGTTTTCTTCTAATCTTCAAGGTGGACAACTACTATATTGTATCAAGAAAACCCATCCATCATAGACATCTAGGCTAAACCTACCACATTCTTCAAAATGTAGTCCATTTTAGGCAGTGAATAATTGTCTTTTAATGAAGCCTTGTTCATATTTATGAAGTCAACACATAACCTTATCTCCCCATTCTTCTTTCTGACAAGGACTAAGTTTGCCACCCAGTCTGATATCTCAATGGTACAATGATTATGGCCTTGAGAAACTTATTTACCTCTTTTTCAATTGATGGGAGAAACAAAGGATTAATTTTCTCAAGCTTCTATTTATATGGCTTGACCCCGCCCTTTAAAGGTATCTTATGTTGAATGATAGTAGTATCAAATGTTTTTAGGTCTTCATAAGACCAAGAAGACACATCCATATTATGTTTAAAAAGGTCCAGATACTTCTTCTTGTACTCATCAGGAACTCCTTTTGCCAATTTTATCACCATGGGGTCTTGGTCTGTACCAATGTGTTATCACCATAAAATTGATCATCTAGCCTAATTTACTAGATGGATCGAAGTACACCATGTAAAGTCAATTTTACCATAGTAAAATTTATTTCACTATGAGAAATTACTTAATAAGCCACATTTGTTAAGTAATTTATAGTTAAACCCATGAAGAATAATTAAATAAATCATTATTTATTTGGTTTTCTTTTAGGAATGATTAATTAAACCATTGTTAAATTATTATTCCTTGTCATATTTGACCCAATCATGAAAAATAAATAGATAAATCATTAATTATCTTATTTTTATCTAAGAATAATTAATTAATCACTAATTAATTATTATTCTTTGTCAAATTTGACTAAATCCCTTAGGAATAATTAAAATAATCCTTATTTGTTTATTATTCCTTAACTAATTCCTTGAGATGATAAATAAATCATTTATTTATTTATTATTTATATAATAAGTTTAAATACTTTTTCCCTCCTAACCAAATATAAAATATTCCAAGTGGTTATTCCAAGAATGGGATCAATAATATTTTATTATTGCTCATTATTCGAGAATAACTCAATATTTTGTTATAAATAGAAGGGTTTTCCATTCATTATTCACTTTTTATTATTTTGATTGTTGCACTCACTCTTGTAACTCTGATTATTTTGATTGTCGCGCACCATATATTTGATGGGATTACACATTATAGAGGAGAGAGAGACTCTACACAAGCTAAAGACATTTGAGGATAGCCAAGAACCCATCCCATAGAGGGGAACTAGTATAATCTATTTGTTCCCTTCACATGTGTTATAATAAAATTATTCTTTACATATATGGTTTCCATTGGATGATTGGACTTATTACTTTTTCTTTTTGCTGTTTAACTATGATTGTGGCATAGATATAGAATTTGGCAGGTTTTGTTTCTATCAGTTGCTGCAGATCTACAATGTTTAGCAGCCATTTATATTTTTGAGACTGTTTGTCATCCACAATATTAAGTGGGTTCTTTTCATACATCTTTGAGAAGAAAACACTACAACACAATGTTGCAATCTTCCACTCGTTCTTCCAACGCTTTCTCAATAGGTTTGGAAACCAAACCATTTGGGTTAAACAACCTTTCTAATGGGACCAATCCCCTGGGGATGGTGTTTCCCTTTAATTGTAAAATCTTTTGTTCAATAATAGTTTCTCCCCAAATGAATTGTTGTTCATCTATTACTTCCTCATCCTCTTGTTCAATCACTGAGTTTGAAAACTCTCCAATAACCTGCATGAAGCGTTTAATTTGTTCCTCAGCTTCAAACACCTGCTAATGTTTGACATTGTCTAGAACTGATGGTATGTACCTCACTTCAACTTCATATCTGAGTAATGGGTTTTTAGGAGGTTTGAAGTTACTAGCAGCTACGATCGATGAGTCAGCCATCTAATTTCTCTCTCTCGGAAGAAATTGTATATTGAAGGCTAAGAAGAAATTATCAATCATGTCCCATACCTTGTTTCAGTAATCCTTCAATCTTGGATGTTTAGTTTGGCATTGATTTCTGATTTTCTTGACCATCAACTCTGAGTCTCAAATCATTGTTAAGCACCCAATTTTGAGATTCCTAGTAGCTTGCGGTCCTAATATCAAGGCTTCATACTCAACAACATTATTAGTGGTTTCAAACTCTAGCTTTAATGAAAGAGGAATTAGGATGCCTTTTGGAGACACCAACAACACACCTGCCCCATTTCCTTCCCTGGAATAAGCACCATCAAAGTATAGCTTCCATACTTTATCACATTCCAATGATTGTTTGTTTAGCTTCACAGAACACTCCACTTGTGTTTCATCCAGGATTAGATCATTTTACTCTAACAACAAACAAGAGAAATGTTTTTCTTTACTAAACATGGGAGTATTATTTGAACAGTCATCTCTTGTAACTTTATTTACAATTCTTGATTCTCTATTCAATCGTATTTATTCTCCACCGAACATAGGGATGCTAACATATTTTAAATCTAGTTTGACAGATCCTCAATATTAGACTGCCATGACCTGGAAAAAAGCATACCAAACCTTGTAGGGATATCAACAACCACGATGTCCATTTCTACACTTTTTACAGTAATTTGAGCCAAATTAACCACCAAATATTTAATCATCCCTAGAAATTTTACTCTCTCGGAATCAAAAGAGTAAAAATAATTATATGGTTTTGTTATTTTCAGCCCTAATAGCTCCATCACAGACAATGGCATCAGATTGTGAAAGACTCCTGAGTCAAGCATACAGTTATGTAAAAGAAGTTCATGAATCACCAAGGTAACATAGAAAGGGGCAATGGAAGAGTCTTGCTCCTCAACATGGGGTCCAAATAAAACCATGGGCCTTTCTTCATGGAGGTTCAAGCTATCTTGCATAGGCATTATGGTAGGTGGACACTTGAACTGAGATGCTTGAGCTTTGTAATTTGGTTGTTTCAACAATTTAGTTAAGGGAACAAATATTTTGACCTTCTCCAACTCTTTTTGAAGATTAAAGGAAAAGGGATTCATATTGGTTGTGGAAATCTTAGCGGGTTCTTTCTCTCTATCACAGATGGGTTTGGATGGTAAGGGCAACTTCTCTATTTTAGAAACTTCAGGCTTGTGAAGAATGGAACCTAAGGACACTTTCTTTGTTGGTGAGAATTGGTCTAGAGGCTTTTTCCCCTTCTCAACTGATTTGGGAGAATTTTAGGGAGTGTGCTCATCATTTTGGTCTTGCATTCTTTACCTTTTCCTAAAGGATATGAGGTCATACTTTCTGTGTAATTGAACCTGCATGAAGTCAATAGAATGTCTACAATAGTAGCCTATCTCACCATCATTCGGTGGGGCATTCAACTCATCCCCTTCTTCCTCATTTGCTTTAATTTCATATTCATCTTTAGAGAGAAAGGAGATTTGGTTTTCTTGAACTTCACTGGTCTCTTCAACATATTCCTCTGGATCATCTTCCAAATACAAAGGAGGCTAAATGTGGTCTTGTTGATCTTTTCTTTCCCTTTGCAAGAGCTGCAAAGGTGGTCTCATATATTGTTGGGGATTAAAATTTCTATTAGGAGTTAGTTGACTCTGTCGAGGAGGGTTTTTGTTTTCTAATCCAATTTTTACAAGCTTGTTAGATAAATTTCTTATCAGTTTATTCATCTCCTCAAGATTTTGTTCTTGGGTTTCCTTCCAATGGCTTGAAGAGTTGGATTCCTCCTTTCCTCTTCTCCTGTCACCACACTCAGTATTTACCCTCCATTTCCCGGTGGATGTGAAATCTTCTTCAACCTCTAAAGCATATATTTGAATTTGGTCCAAGGTATGAGACTTTCTTTCTTTAAGAGTGAATCTAAATTCAGGTTTGAAATCCCCAACAAACACCACTTTAGAAACAACCTGTGGAGGTTTGATTTCAGTTGGAAGACTGTTATATAATTTTTAAAACCTTTTTATGAATTCTGAAACATCTTCGTTGTTTTTTTTCTTCATTTCATTGAACTTAGTGAGGATGTACCCATGGTCCCTTTTCTGTTATGAAACCAGCTCACAATAAGATAGAAAAGAGAGATAAATGCCTTAGAATTTAGCCTCTTTGAGGGGGAAACCTCCTTTACATTACACAAATGAATAATTCTTGGATGATACAAATGAAAAAACCTCCTTTCTATATATAAGAGCGTAAGGGGTCACAATATAACCAAAGACAACCTAACAATTATAATATAAGGGCACAAAAATAACAATAGTGGGCTTCTATGGGCACAATAATAACAATATGGGGACAATAGGGGCACAACAATAACAATAAGGGATACAATGACAATAGTAATGGGGGAATCACTAGTATTATAGGGACCTAACATGCTCCTCTCCTTCAAAAAAGTGTTGTCCTCAATGCTTGAGTAGTCTTGGATGCTTCTATATAAAATTCTCATCCTCCCATGTGGAATCTTCAACGGGTATGTTCTTTGACTTTATGAGATACTCTGAAATTGATCGATTTTGTAGCTGTCGAGTTCTTTTTTCTTTAACTTCTTCAAGTTCCAATATGATTTTCCTTCCTCATCAAGTTCTGGCAATATTATTTGAACTGGGAGCTTGTCACTTATAACCTTCTTTAAGCATGAAACATGGAAAACTGGGTGCACTCAGGAAGCTACAGGAAGCTCCAATTTGTATGCCATAGTACCTATCTTTTGCAACACCTTGTACAAACCATAATACTTCGGTGATAATTTATTATCCTTCTTAGCTTGCTTGAGGGAAATTTTTTTATATGGTTGTAGCTGTAGGAATACCCAATCACCTACATCAAAACTTCTTTCGTCGCGATGTTGATATGCCTTTTGTTTCATTCTATTATGCGCCAAGGTGAGGTTATCCTTTAAGAGTTGGAGAACTTGTTGTTGATGCTCGATGTGATC
>APFE030428731.1:13643-32211 GCA_000404065.3 Pinus taeda
TATAAAGTTCCATAAATGGGGTCATTTTTGTTGCAGTATGGAAGGAAGTGTTATACCACCATTCAGCCAGAGGCAACCATTTGACCCATTGTGTCTATTTATAAAATAAAAAATACAAAGATATCCTCCCAAACATTTGTTTACTATCTCAGTTTGCCCATCAGATTGAGGATGATAAGATGAGCTATGAGCTAACTGAGTACCAAGACAAGAAAATAATGTTGTCCAAAAATTTCGAGTGAACATGGGATCTCTATCACTTACAATAATCTTTGGGTTTCCATGTAGCTTTTGAATTGTTTCCATAAATGCAGTAGAAGTTGTACTCGCTTTAAATGGATGAGATAATGCACAAAAGTGTGCATACTTGGTAAGTCTTTCAACTACCACCATGATAACACTCTTTACTTCAGACTTGGGTAAACCTGTGATAACATCCATTGAAACCTCCTCCCAACATTGGCTTGGAATGGATAAAGGTTGTAATAGACCCTAGGTCTTAATCGTTTCAACTTTATTTTGTTGGAAATCCAAACATTCTGCCACAAAATTTTTAATATGCGATTTAAGGCCATCCCAAAAATATTCCTTCTTAACCCTATGGTAAGTTTTTAGAAATTCTGAGTGCCCTCCTAAGGGAGAGGTGTGAAATTCCCTAAGAATATTTTGTTTTAGTTGGGAATTCTTACATAGGTATAACCAATCTTTGTACCATAGTGAATCATTTTTCTAGATAAATGTATCAGATGTACTGGGATCTTGTTGTAACTTTTGAATGAGTGCCCACACTTCTTCATCATTCTTCCATTCATCCCTTGCTTTGTTTATCCAACTTGGTTGGATAATAGAAATGGCGCAAATAAATTCTTCCACATCCTCATCCTTTCTTGAGAGTGCATCTGCCACAACATTTTCCTTCCCTTTTTTGTAGATGATTTCAAAGTCATAACCCAACATCTTGTTGACCCATTTTCGCTGCTCTTTTGAAGATAATATTTTTCTAAAAAACCTATTTAAGACTATCATGATATTTTTTTTACCTTGAAGTGTCTTCCCCATTAGGTAGGGTCACCATTTCTTAAGTGCATGTAGTATTGCCAACATTTCCTTCTCATAAATAGCTTTGTGTAAATACTTTCCTTTGATTGGATGACTTTTGAAGGCAATGGGTATTTCTTCTTGCATTAAAACAACACCAATTCCATTTCCTGAGGCATCACATTCCACAATAAAGCTTTTTGTGAAGTCCGGTGTAGCTAAGACCGGTGCTTGGCACATTGCCTCTTTAAGATGTTCAAAGGCCTTCGCTGCTTCTGGAGTCCATGAAAATGCATCATTCTTCAATAATGTTGTTAGAGGTGTTGTTGTTCTCCCATAATTCCTAACAAACTTGTGATAATACCTTGTCAACATGAGAAATCCTCATAGATGCTTTATGTGAAGATTTTCCATTCCTTAATGGTTTTAATTTTACTAGGGTCTACCTTAACACCTTCATGAGATACAATATGACCTAGATATTCCACTTCTTATACTCCAAAGAAACATTTGGAGCTTTTTTCATATAATTGTTTCTCCTCCAATAGTTTGAGCACCCTGTCAACATGTTGAACATGATCCTTCCAAGACTTGTTGCAGATTACTATATCATCATAAAATACTAACACAAATTTTCTAAGGAAGGGTTTGAAAATGGAATTCATCAAACCTTGAAATATAGAGGGTGCATAGGTAAGGCCAAAAGGCATGACCAAAAATTCATAATGACCCTCATGAGTTCTAAATGTTTCTTTTGGAATGTCTTTAGTCTTCATTCGAATTTGATGATATCTTGAATGAAGACCCAACTTGGTGAAGTAAATTGATCCATGAAATTCATGCAATAATTCATCAATGACATGAATGGGAAATTTATCTTTAATAGTGAGCTTGCTGAGCTCCCTATAATCTGGACACATGCACCATGATTCATCCTTCTTGTGAACCAATACTACTAGAGCAGAGAAATAACTTTGACTAGGTTGAATTATACCAGCCTCTAGCATTTCTACAACCATATGTTCAACTTCACTCTTTTGGGCATAGGGATATTTGTAAGGCCTAATGTTTGGAGGAACACTTCTTGGAATCAAATGAATAGCATGATCATGATCATGAATAGGTGGGAGGCCTTTGGGAGTCTCAAATACCTTTAATGATTGTCCAAGAATTTTTGGAGATTTGGAGAAATAGATGATTTCAATGTGGGAACCTCTAGTGAACATAATTGTGCAATTATGCATCGTTGTTCTTTCTTTGTTAGAGTTGATTATCTTTCCCGTTTTCCCTGTGATACCCCTTAATTCAACTTCCTTTCCTTCTGAAGAAAATTTTATGACATGTTCTTGAAAATTAAAATCTATTGTACCCAAGGATTATAGCCATTGGACTCCTAGTACAACATCATCACCCCCATTGGAATGGAAAGCATTGGGCTATTCAATACATATTCTCCCATGGATAGATTGATATTATGGAACTTTCTTGAGCAATTTATGGTTCTCCACTTGCAACCATCACTTGACACTCTGGTGTCAGATATAGGAAGCAATTCAATTCCTTGGCTATATTATAATGAATAAAATTATGGGTACTACCTGAATCAATCAACACTATTACCTTTTTCTTCTTGATATGCCCTTCTATCTTGATAGTTTGAGGAGTGGTAATTCCAACCAATGCATTACAAGAATGGTCGGATTCATTTATTCTTTCTCTAGGGTTTGTTCCTGTTGTATATCCTCTTCTTTTGACGTTTCTTTTTCCTTTTCTTCCTCCTCTTCACAATATATGTAAAAAAAAAATTTCTCAACACACTTATGACCTTTAGTGTATCTGATATCACAACTGTAACAAATCCCTTTTGCTCTTTTTCCTTCTAATTTTCATGGTATAAACCTTGTAGATTGTGGATGGTTAGGGGCAACAACACTTCCATCTTTATGATTGTGAGTGCTAGGATTCCTTGTTGCCATAATTTTTCTTTCCATTTTTCTTGCCAACATGAATGCCTTCTCCAATGAATCAGGTTCCCAAAGGAGAACGTCATGTTGGATGTTATCCTTTAAAGTCCCTATGAACACATGAATCATATGCTCCTCTAGAATATCTTTTACCCTTATATTCAATTTTTGGAAGTCCTCATTGTGCTCCATCATTGAACCTTTTGTTTGAGATTTATCAATTGGCTAAAAAAAGTGCTGCTTTTTGTATCCTCATAATGTGCTATCATTTCATCTATAAAAATAGCCCAAGTGACAATTTGTTTACGAGAGCAAAGCCATTGATACCATACAAACTGATTTGGTTCCAAATATAAAGTTGCAATGTGTACCTTTTGTGTGTTTTGCACATTATGGAGATCGAAAAATTTCTCCATTTGTAGTATCCATGTTACCGGATCCTTTCCATCAAACTTCTTCATATCGATATTTGGAACATGATGGTTCTTCGATCCAATGTTAGAGTCTATGAAATCATGATTAACATTTGTTTTGTTCTCATCATGAGTTTCTTTTACTACTCTTTCGCCATTAGTAAGCATTTCTTGTAGAAACTTTGTCAAATCTGTCTTCAAACCTTCCATATTAGCTTCCACGCCTTTCTTTAAATCATCCATCTTAGCTTCCACACTGTCCATATTAGCTTCCATGCCATACATCTTAGCTTCTACATCTTTCTTTAAATCATCCATCTTAGCTTCTATTACTTTTTGTGTGAGTGAAATTTGTTGCACTTGGTCTCGTAATTTTGATATATCATGTTTCATTTCTTCCTCTTCTTCATGAGTCAAGTTAGAGATTTTAGGTTGCTTACTAGGTGTTTCCATTTCCTTTCTTCGGGGCATCAATTACTGATAATAATTCTTCACCATGCCCTTTGAATTTATTCAAACTAATTTTTCAAACCAAACTTATGCAAAAATTTTAAAAAAACTACACACATTTTTTCACTTTGTAGGAGCTCGATATTGAATTCGCTGTATCTCTGTAATTTTGGATCTCCAAGGTCTAAAATTTCTTCCTGCAGTAACCCTTTGAGTACTCTTTCTAACCTTACAAGTCTGATCAAGATTGGATTCTCCAATGAAGATTTATGCCAAATCTCCCACAATGACATGATTATAGATTGGTTTAGTAGAGCGAGCTTGTATGAAGTTCCACGTGTCACTGTTTTAACCTTAGGATTTGAAACTGATACACAGAAAACTACAATCCATTCTCTTTCTGTAACTTCTTACGAAATGTCAATCTAATGCTTAGAAAAAAATATATGACGATTTTCCTTAGGTCACATGTTTGAGATATAATTTGAGATCCTGCAAAAACCCTAACTTCCTTGGATCATATCTCTGAAAATATAGTGAGACAAGATCTAGAATTTGGACTCGAGGTTCAGAGAGATTTCGATTTTTTTTTTTCGTTTCAGAAATGTTGCAGAAAAGAAGTTATAGCGAAAATGCCACGACGACTTGTTTGGAGCAGTGAAACCCTAGAATCCAAGATCTGATACCAAATGTTATGAAACCAGCTCACAATAAGATAGAAAAGAGAGATAAACACCTTAGAATTCAGCCTCTTCGAGGAGGCAACCTCCTTTACATTACACAATTGAATAATTCCTAGATGATAAAAATGAAAAAACGTCCTTTCTATATATAGGAGTCTAAGGGGTCACAATATAACCAAAGTCGACCTATCAATAATAATATAAGGGCAAAAAAATAAAAATAGTGGCCTTCTATGGGGCACAATAATAACAATATGGGGACAATAAGGGCACAACAATAATAATAAGGAATACAATGACAATAGTAATGGGGGAATCACTAGTATTATAGGGACCTAACATTTTCTCTCCCCATTTATGCATAAAAGAATTCTCCATCTCCTCCCAGGTAGTGATTGAGGCATTTGGGAGGGATTTGAACCATTTCCTTGCTTCCCCATCCAAATATTGAACAAAAAGTCTTAGCACCAAATCCAAGTGTTCTACATTCAGATTTCCTGCAAATGCACAAAATATTTCTAGATGTCTTTGTGTTGAGATATCATCTTCTCTAGTGAATCTTGGCAAGAGCTTATGACAGTCTTGTGTCATACCATTTAGGGGTTGTGGCAAGTACATGGGGGCATATTTATTTAGAAGAAATCTAGGGAAAACCATGTTCTGCAAAGGAGGTGGTAAGAGGTTTATCACAGGGCCTTACTGAGGAGTTGTTTGAATTGCGGATGACTAGGGATGAGTTGGAAGGCTATTTACACTCTGTGTTGGAATGTTTATGAGAATGTATTTAACCTCCTCATGTTCTGGGAAGGTATGTAATATGAAAGGAGGAGATATGATAGAAGATTCTTCTATTTTGAATCCAGAAGAAAATGGTCCAAACAATGCAAAATGTCCTCAGGATATTCTAATACTTTGGAGGAAGACTCAGGGTAATTTATCACAACTTTATGAGAGCTAGTTGATGATACTTCTAGAAACGAGGTCACAGGAACTGGAGTGACAAGGGTTATTTCTGTGCAGACTCTCCTAGATATTATCTTTTCAGGGTCAAACATAGTAGGAGTTATTTTCTGTGAAGTATCAGAGCGAGTGTGTGGCTTTTTGAAAGCCAGGGTGTTAAAAATAAGGCTTAAACAATGGAGTCACCAAGGTGAGAGGTATACAACCCACACGCATTCTTCTTCACTTTACTGAAGGGTATATGAATTTCATACCCAGGGATTTTTTTTTATTCTTCCTTGGAAACAACACTAGAAGATGTTGTAGCTCCTAGAGACAACCTTTGGGTTGAAAGGAGACTAGTGCCTAGGACATCCTGATGAGTGCTTCAAAGATCTGCTGATATTTTCTATTACACTTATAATTTATCGTATTTGAGATGAAATTTATTTAGAACCTTCCTTAATAAGAGAAATACAATATTGAATACCAAATATAACTTTCAGAACCATTAATATTCGACTCTAGCGGCCAACATCACATACACATGCAATTTTATAGATCATTTGTAGTATATCAAATGGAAGAAATAAAGAGGAGAGAAAACCAACACACAAGTCTTAAACCTAAGAATATTTTTCATTGAAGTTCAATGGGAAACGTATGAGAAGGAGGTTTTAATAAAGTGTTGAGATACATGGAGCACATTTTAAGGATAACAATTCATATCAGTTATAAGCATCTTTAATTAGCATTAGACCTAGATGAATCCATAATTCCATGAAAAACATATCCAACAAATGCTATTACATGTAATCTGAGAAGAAGAGTGAAAAAATATGGAAGAAACATAAGAAGAAATACATAATGCACATTAATATGAGCTAGAATCGCCAAATTTTTTTATTAATCTTCCATAGAGCATACATTTCATGGACAACTTGCAGAGCTCCTCCCTTGGAAAACCAAAATTCCGAACATTTTGTTCTGTATCATAAACTTTTTTTTATAGGGCCTCAGAGGGAGAGCGCATTAAAAAATACTCCTTCTTGATTTGTAAGTGAATCATTATAACAAATATCAGTGTACTCAATGGCACAACTGTACTAACTAAATTCTAATTGACTGAAATAGTTACTTCTGAAATAAAATATTTGCATAAACAAAAAATCAAAGTGTCACGATTGACACAATCAACATCATCCTTAGTCATGATAAACAAGTTTTGGAGGAAAAGTCGGTGGGTTGATGATCTAAATCACATGAGGATTGAAAAACTACTCACACCTTTGCCATAGTGCTAGAGTTGGTAGAGGAGCATGAAAGAATCGTTGATATGTGATCTTGAGATTTGTGACCCCTGTATAGTACAACCTATGGCAGAACAAGGTCTTTACCAACCCTAATAGATGGAATTATTTTGTGAGATAGTTAACCATTATTTTACCTTTGAGGGTGGCAATATTATCATGAGAGGAATCTTCCTTTCTCTTGGCCTCCACAAAAATATGGTTGTATTGTGTCCATGGGATTAGCATTCCCTCAAGATCCCAGCAACTAGGCATCCCTGCCTTGAATCTTTTATAAAAATCAGCATGGATAAGTCAAAGCCTTTATGCTCTATCTTCTATTGGAATTTGCACCATGAGGATCATAATTCCAGTCCTTCCCTAGATCAAAATTCACGTGCTTGAGTAATTCCTCAACTGCCCTGTGGGCCTGCCTGGAATTGACAATAAAAGGTCCCACAAGCTTTCCCAATTTAAACATATATAGCTTCTTAGTAGGGACATAGTGCACTTGGTCTACATTAAGGCTCTATATGATGAATTGAAAAGTGAAAATATTCATGGGCATAAACACAGGCAAGTGATAAGGAGGAAGCTCAGAACCATGGACCCTGATTTCTGTGAAGTCCTCAAACATGTACCAATCCCCCACCCTAGTATCCTTGCTAAGTTGAAGGATTTATTTTTATTGAGGGAGAAATATGGGAGGGGAAACACCATGAATGATTTTGTAGGAAATGGCCCTATAGGAGGATATAAATTGGGAATAGCCCTCAGGCTCTTGTCTTTTCATAGCAGGAATGTCCCACTCGAAAAAATAATTCCTTTGTTTTTTGGAAGCCACCAAAATGAGACCCAGGCACTCGAATTCATCCACATGATTCTACAAAAACAAAAATAACATCAAGGAATAATACCCCAAATAGGAGGTGGTGGGGAAATGGTACAACTAGAATCTTATGGCCTCGGCTAGGTAAGCAGGGATGTCAAACAAATGGCTAGACTGCGTCATTTTCCTTAGAAACCCTAGAGAGGCTTTAGAATCTATATTTGCATCATCATCCCCAAACAGATGACTAATTAGGGATAGGATGGGCTGAATAGGCTCTGCAAAGAGGGTTCTAGGGAAAATGTCAGCAATAGGAAAAGACTACAGGCTAGGGGCCAAGACCATTTGCAGAAAGGATTGGTGCTTCTCAACTGGAAGGGTAGCGTAATGGTAGACCAATGTGGTTTCTGTGAACTAAAAGGGTTCAGGGGAGCTTGGGTAAATTAGGGCATTCTGAATTAGTGTTGGGGTCACCTTAAGGATTTAGACCGCGGTCGAGGAGACAAAATAGTTCTTCTTGTCTATGTAAGTTGCTGCTAGCCAGGAGACAAAGTCAGTAAAATGGTGTATTGAGGATGAAATTTGGTAGCACAGGCCTGAGTCGATGAGCCGAAACAGGTCTTCCCCTCTGACGTGGATACCAAACAAGTTGAATTGCAAGTCTGCGAGGTGGTAAGCACTAGAGGGGTTCACAACTTGCACCTCAGTGTTAATGATATTCTCCACACTGGAGGAGGTTTTAGCCACACAAGATTTAGAGGGATTAGGGGCCGAATTCTTCAATTTTCAATGAGTAATCAAATGAATTGTAGGTGAAAGGGACTGGCCATATACCTTTTTTCCCTAAAGAATCTGACAATGACATTGGATGGGGTGTTTTGGATTTGAAGAATGGTTGGATGATGTTTGTAGAACAGACGAAAGTTGGGAGGCATCTGCACTGGGAAGAAATTCGAAACTTTCAAAAATTCAAGGGGGGAATGGTTTTTATAGGCATAGGGGGGCCAACAGTCAACTAACGTGGGGGTGACATAATGGGACGATGCGTGGCAAAAGGGTATTGGGTGTTGACAGGTGACAGGTGGAAAAGAGCGGGAGGAGGGTGGAGATGTTACTGTTTTGATTTGAATTTCCCACTCTTTTGAATTGGTGCCAACAAACTGACCATTACACTGGGTGGTCCCCACCATCCTCTTACAGGTAGGATGGTGGGACACTGGATCCATCGGTTACTCACTGGAATTAATCTGGATCGTTGGATTGGTGGCCCTGCCAGGTTGAGTTGTCAAATTCAGGGGGTAGCACCTGCTTATCACCCACGTAGGTTACCCCCTGAAATGCTGCTTGGGGTGGGTCAGGCGTAGATGGATGGTGATCTGCCCATAACTTGGTCAAATTTTAACCAAAAGGATGTGTATGCTCCAAGTTTTCATTTTAGTTGGTTGCGCTTACTTGGTGAGGGGTCCATGAGCGTGGATTTGAACCTTGGAACTTCCGTGATGTAACTAGGGCCTATTCATTGCCCCCATCACTGATTTAGTTGATTTTTAGCTAGTGATATTGACTTTTACCTCTCAGCTCTCTCTTCACAAGTACTAGAGGAAAACAACAAATCCTTTGGTTTTAATTTGTTTTTTGGATTTATTTAATTTGGGAAATTGGTTATGAAAATTGATATTCTCAAATTAATTTATTTTATTTTGATTGGTTTTGGTAGGAGTAGGTGAGAATAGAAGACCGTAAAGCTTTATAGAGAAATCATATTGCACTAGCAGAAGAAGAAACAAAAGAAATTTTCGCTAGCTAAAAATTAATGAAGTAGATCTGATATCAACAACTCTCATTTTTGGAGATTCTTTTTGTAATTATAAATATCAGTTTGGAGAATGAGAAAGTGGTTCCTATTTTCCATAACTATGAGGCTCTAAGAACTTTTGTGAGGATAATTTTAGCTATAGGCAGAGAGGAATACTTAGATCTGAGCATTCAAGGATTTTCTTTTCAAGACCTAATCCTTTTCTTTGAGACAAAGCCTGCACTATTGCAACTCTTCTCTTTAGTGGCAGAGTTCACAATTTTGGAAGGAATGTTGGAGATCTTTTTGTAAACAGTGAGAAAAGTTTCAGGTTTAATTTGTATGCAAATACTTTTATTTGTTAATGCAAATTTAATTCTTTTCAATCACAAATATATGTAAATTGTTTCATATTTTACACTTTTTCGAATATGGGAATGATTGTACTCTAGATCAACTATTTGATCAAATGTTTTTAGAGATATGTTATTTATTTCCAATTTTATCTTATGCTTAATAAAATTTCTGAGTAACTATTTACTCATAAATTTTCCATATTAAATTAATTTAATTATCATTGAATCATATGAACTATTTATGCATTTTAATGGCTTATATTTCATGGTTTTAAGTCTTTGAACACAACATGTTTTTTTAATAATAATAATATCATTTGTTAGAACTTATTTCAATAGTTTGATATTCATCATAAAAGAGGCATGTTAAATCCACATCCTTTTAAATCACTTTTCTCTTGATTTGGATGAGATCTATATCTTGTCTCAATTGAGATAGGATAGAATTGATTTGCCTTATGTTGCTTACATCCTAGAATAGATTTGTGTGTAGAATTAATCCATTGGATTTACAAGTCTCCTTACTAAGGATAAGCCTTAGGTGTGGCTTGGCTAAACCATTAAATCAACTTAGGGACTAATTCCTTGCATGTGCAATACATGAAGGTAAGTTTGATTTCCACTTCTTATTGATAGTTAACTAAATACAACACAAGTCAAGAAGAAGGGTGAGGGGTAAATGGACCCAATAAAACCAGTCAGAACCACCAAATCAAATATATAAGAGATTAGTTGGGGCTCTGACCAAGTGGTGTTCCCAATTTTTGATAAGGTAATTTTTTCCAACAATAGGCACCAACCTTGATGTTGATCAAGCTCCAATCTACTCTAGGCTGCAACTTGATTGAGGCTCCAATATCAATGATGAGAAAGTGCCAACCTACTTTAGGCTCCAACCTCGATGGAGGAACCCACACTACTAAAAATTACCTCAATTTATGACAAGATTTGGTCATTATTTAAACCCCTTGTCATCATTCTCATGAAAAATATGGGTTCCAACAAATATCACATGGCGTGCAGTTGGAATTTTGACATCCCAAGTTTTTGTCGAAATTTCAACACATACATTCGTTGGAACCTTTGTTATCCAAGGAAGCTTATGGAAAGTCAAAACAATTATTTTTCATTGTAACCATCATTATAAACTATGTCGCAAGACAAAATCCTGCACTAAGTTATTTCCAACAAACTTTCCATAGTGGTGACCTCTTTTGCTATTGGCGTAGAAATTCCTTGTAAATTCAAACCGTTAATTGTAATTTACTAAAACAATAGACTTGAATCTACTCAATCGCAAAATCATGAAGAATTAAAGAGAAAGAATTCAATAAACACATTACACAATGATTTCCTATGGAAAGCCACAACTAAAAATCCCTGCTATCTGTATATTGCATTTGTTAGAAAATATGAGAAGATTACAATGCTTTTCTCAAGCTCAGGCAACCTCTACACTATCTATATCTATCTTACAACTTCCTAGACAAGCCCAGACCAATAATTAACCAAATTTTGGCTTGCCCAAGTCCCTATTTACTTGTGTTATTTCCTTGGGAATTAGCCCCCTATTAATTAGATAAATTCTCCAATATGAATTGTGCAATCCTCATAGGCCTTCTTCTGACTACATGCACCACCTGTACAATTTAGATGATTATACAATTGATAGTGCATTGTCCTTGAACTCCAATCTCAACGGGGTAACTCTCATATCTAACGGGCAAGAGTTATTAATGAGTGAATCATCAGTTAACTGGTTGAGCACATGAAGCAACACCCCACTATCTTACCTCCTACCAGTTCCTCCATCAGTTGGAAGTAGTTTAATTGAATTTAACTTAGTTAAACTGAATTAAAAAAAATACAACTCAAAATAAACTCAACGAGGGATCCTATAATGTAGGATACACTCTACATGACTCTAGTTAAACCTTCATCTTGAATTAACTGAGTCAACTAAGTCAAATTAACTTAGTTAACTCATACAAGTTGTCTTGTGATGTGGGATTACACTTTTATTCCTAATTTAATTCAACGACAAAATTAAATTAGGATTTTCTTGTTTCATTTTCAACAATCCCTCTCAACAAGAAAGGTATTATTTTCTACCCCGATCTTTCCTCTATGGAACCAAAATTTGCATCTTGACAATGCCTTTGTCAAGATGTCTGCATCTTGTTCCTTTGTAGGAATGTTCTCCAACAACATGATTGTCCTCTATAGACAATCTCGTAGATGGTGATACCAGATGTCGATATGCTTGGACCGATCATGAAAAACTGAATTCTAAGAGAGTTTGGTACAACTATGATTGTCACAGTAAATCACTAGAGGATCCATCTGCTGACCAAATAGCCCAACAAGGATCTTCCTCATCCAGGTTGCCTCACAAGCCGCTTGACTAGCAACCATGTACTCTTCTTCTGTCTAACTGACTGCAATTGATCTATACTTCTAGCTATACCAAGAAACGGTTGCTGACCCAATACTGAAGATTCCCCCTGTCCTGTGAGATGGACCCCCTGCCTAATTAAGTGATCAAATTTTCACTTAAAAATGAAAGTTCCTAGAACCTCTTGAAATTGGTGTCAACAAAGTGTCTATCATTTTGAATCCAATGATGTCCATTTCACCTCAATCCAACACTAGATGCTCAAGTTATTGTTTTCTAATCACTTTCTCAAACAGGTAAAAAAATGGCAAATTGGGTGTTTCACTATGTTTTTTTGGTTTTTATGGGCTAGTGACAAGCTAACACTTGGCCTCTCTAGGTTTGTTGAAATTTGACTATGTTTTGATTGGTGTGTTTGTGGCCAATGGGTGGAATCCATGTGGGCCAGTGGTGGGAAGCGACATAACCTCCTAATAGAGGTAGAAAATTATGGTCAAGGGTCAGATGGACACCACAAGAATAAAAAATGAGACCTCCCACTTAGCAGTCAAAAGCCTTATCAACATGTCGTGTTATGTTCCTTGTTATACATAGTTCAAACATGTGTTTGAATGTTATGTAGAGTGCATATGGGGGAAGGGGCCATGGATAAGCCTTAGCCCTTGGCCACAACCCACACCACATGATCATGGAAGAGGAGAGTCAGGGGCTAAGACTTAGCCCCAACCCAAGGTCTTGGTGCCTGCAACAATATGCCATAGGACTGCAGACATAACCCAAGCGCACTAGTTGGAAGGGAGGAGTGTTAAGGGCCTACCCCTAGGTCATTACCCATGACATATAACGCTTAGCAGAGTGTATGGGTGCCAGCTCGAAAAGCAGTAGGCTATTGTGATGTAGGAAATGTTTCCTCTACGGTCAAAGGAAACTGCTCTAGCCCTAGAGTGGGTCTAGTCACAACAAGACAAAACAACAACTAATTTCCTTAAACAATCATTGTTGAAAGAGCCTACCTCAAACCGGTGTTTGATGGATCCTTTCATTGTGCCACTTCAACTATCGTTTCCTTCTCCTCAATGAGAAATTGACCTGAAACAACACAAGTGAACAACATAACACGTAACATAAAACAACAATGATCTATTTACTTACAGAGCCAAGGAACCATAAGCTATCAAGTATATTTTACACAAGACATAGGAAATCACCACTGATTGTATTAAAATGAATAAAAGCAAAGCTTACAACCAAGCCTTGATGTTGCAACCCTTCTCGAAGGGTCCAACCAATATGTTTCTTCAAGCATTCACTCTCAAAAGCATCTCCCAAATGGATGATAACTCTCTCTCTCACTCACAAGATCTAGTACAAAACTAAGGCAATCCACAACCAATTGCTAAACTATCAACAATTCACACTGCAAACTCACACCAAAGCTAGCTAATTTGCTCAAATCCAAAAAAATAAGAACTAGCTAATCATAGCAATAGGGAGTGTTTTTATAGGAGGAGGAGCCTCAATGAAATGAGGGAGAGGGAGCTTATCGTCAAGTGAGGTTTCCCAAAAGGTGGAAATACCATCCCAAAGAAGGAAAGGTGAACTCCCTTGACTCAACAACCATCTCTAGAATCCTCCAGAATCATTCTGTTTGAACTAATTCACCATATCTGGATTCTCGCAAGTCATATACTAGGGCTCAGCGATGACGTCGCAAGAAAGCAGTGTGCGCAGAGCCATTGTCGCAATAAAGATATCCAGGACTTGCACCGAGCCCTAAAATTTGACCGTTGCAGGAAACAAAGAATCGTCATAGACAGAATGATGCTTACTTGTGATGACGTAGAAACATGGCTAAAAGGGTCAATCTTTAGGATTAGAGAGCACTTGTTTAATCTTCTTGAATGAGAGGTAAGATATGGACATATTCTTTTGATGTATGACACAACGGAGATGTCGCTCAGAAACTGACGCTATCTGAGATCAGGGGATATGAGGCCAATGATAAATTACTGTGTAACAGATGCCCCCTAAAGCATGAAGCCTGAGAGAGTGGGAGGGGTGAAATGCTTTACAAAATCATAACTGAATTGGAACACCATCGCAGAAAACCTGCAGGCGGAAGTACAACTAATATCTCTAATAGTGAAATACATGTAGTCTAGGCATGGGCACAACCATCCAAAAGACATATGAAACATGTTCTATGGTATGGATACAACCACCCAGTTGATAAGACCATTTGTAAAGATAGAGGTATGGTTGCAGCCATCCAGAAAGACTCAAGTATGGTCGCACCCATCCAATCAAAGAGTCATGTATGTAATCACGAACCAATCCACACAACTTGAACTTATGTAATATTAGTCCAAGGTCTTGAATCCCAACCGATCATAGTACAATTTCTAATATACGAATAGATGTTTTGAAGTTGAGCATACTATAAAATCACTTGATTATCGGCCAATGATGTAAACCATTAACAAGCGCGAGAGAGACCACTAGTAATGTCAATGGTTCTCAAGGTACTTCTAATACAATCCATGAAGTGTGAAGAATGATCTGGAGTCGAACACTCGTGGAATCACTCGATCGAAGACCAATGATGCAAGTTTGTCATCGAGCGTGAAGAACTTTCCATTGAAGCATGCAAGATCCAAGGTACCGAAAGGAATCTCTAGATCAACTCCCTAGATAATGAGTTGGTGTTGACAGGAAGCGATCCATCGCAGGAGGGCCATAATGCTTCTCTCATCAATGACATGAGACAAGGAACAAGATGAAGATGGATCAAACTGAGAAACAGAGGAGGAGGTAAGGGTGAGAACTGCAGAAGGATTAAACTCTTGAACATATCGGTGACACGATTCCAGAAAGTGGCAGCATTTTGATACCAAGGGATTAGAGGTCTGACAGAGGAAACAAGGATCAAATGGGATGAGGAAAAATGACAAACCCAAACCCTGAAAGGCCAACAATGCTATGAGGATGTCCCAAACCCGGCGAGAAGCAAAAGTGTAGATGTTCAAGAGTGACTAGCTACCGTAAGTAACCAATGAAGATTTCCAAATATTTTCCCCACCATTGCTGGCGAGTACCCCAATTATTTTTGAAAAACAAGCTTGAAGGGGATAGCATATGCTTGAGGTATAAGTTCGTCCTTTGGACAAATCCAACCTAGTAAAGTTTTAACGAACCCTAGGGAGGAGAAGCTTGGGTCTCATCATGCTGACGATTCCAATGTCGTCAGGGTTTAACGAGTCTGACATAGGTAAAACTCGGAGTCTTTTTCATGTTTAGAGAGTTTGAAAAAGACACAGAAAAGGAAACTCCAGGGGGGCCCCTTTTCGTAAGTTTGTCTCCCTCAAGCCCACAAAGGTAGAAAAAAATACTTGAGAAAATCGCTTGACCATTTCAATCAAGGAGTACTTTTTGTAACTAGTGTTCCCGATTCGAAAAACTAGAAAACTAATCAAAGACACGATGTTTCATAACCAAAAGCGAGCTCGAAATGAAAAAAGCCTAGCCATCTTTTCGTTTTTAAACGGTCAGAAAAGAGCTAAAAGAAGACCTCCATTTTTATTTCGTTTAATGAGTCAAAAAGGGAAAAATACTTGGCAATCTTTTCATATTTTACGAGTCAAAAAAGAGCTTAAAGAGGACTCGTGGGAAAATTTTATGGTATGTACCAAGCATGCATCAACCAGAACTCATATTTGTCATACCTGTTCCTACATAGAAACCCAAGCGTAAGACCTATTCGACAAAGATACACATTAAATATTAGAAAAACCTAAGTTAAAAAATCGTAAAACCAAGAGTTAAAAACCCTAGAACTATAGGAAAGCCCATAAACTATAGGAAAACCCAAAATCTATAGTTAAAAAACCCTAAAATTTCGAAAAAGTTTATATAAGGTAAATGGTAAAAAACATTTTAACATTGCTTTGAGTTTTTAACTTTGGTAAATTTTTCAACAACACATATCTGTGCAAATTAGAGATCGATTTCGATAGATGGGGTCATCCATTTCATGCCAAACTTTTGCCAAGTAAGTATATCGGCCTTGCCTATATGTTTAGTGTTTTTAAGCCTAATTTCATGCATTTTGGTCAAGTTTTGGTGGATTTTTGGTTCCAAAAAATTCCCCAGTCATCGCAGAAGTCCCCCGCAGGTTTGCTACAATCGGAAATTTAACGCGTGCCAAAATCGACATTGTCGCAGGAAACACGTGTACCCCTGCGACGATCCAGAAAATAGTGAACTGTGAAAGTGGGTTGTCGCAGCTGTTTTAGAAACAACTGTGATGATGTTGCAAACATAAAATTTTGATTTTTTACACCATTTTAAAATATAAAAACCGCTCAAATAAGTTCTAATCAATTAGCATTTGCATGTGTAGGGTGAAAAAATGGTGTTTGTGTGGCAAGAGCGCACTCACGACACTGATGACGAAAGAGGTGCAACAGACCTGCAAGGCATGCAAGTTTTTTGGAACTGTGGATTATTGAAATTCTTCCTCACACCCCTTTTACGAGCCAACTAGACTTGCTAGAGTTCTTGATTCGCTCGTGAACTCGAAAAAGGGTAAGTTTATCATTTGGGGTCGGGAGGTTGAGTTTGACGCGACCGACATATATTTCCTTACAGGCTTATCTTGCCGAGGAGAGAGACCCCACATGGGCGGTGTGTGGGTCCTCAGAGAGTCTCTTGATATGTTGATTGCACGAGTGTGCCCGAGAGCATGCAAGTCACCCATCTGTGGGAAGCTACAGATCCCAATAGTGGAGGACTTGTCACTGCACGTCCTATTATTTACGATCACGAGAGTAGCACGCTCTCAGGAACAGTACGAGGCGACTAAAAACCAACTGTGGTTGGCTTTAGATTGCCTTAACCCGACCATGTATGACTGGGTCGAGGCAGTATCTCTAAACATGAAGAGACAGTTGACCAAGTGCCAGCGAGGGGAGACCAAACAGTTTGGATACGGGTCCATTTTGGCACCACTCATGCTAGAGCGGGTACTATTACTTTAGCTGCAGGACATGGAGGTCTCGTGGCCGGGACCACGACAGACTAGGATCACTAGCTGGGCCATGGTGATGCCACGAGGCGGTGACAGCCAACCAGTATCATGGGGCCTTGTCTACATGGAATGGTTGCATCGGCACCAGGTATTTGTCGAGGACTGGCCCTATGCGAGTACTAACTTCAAAGGAGATCCAAACATGCTGCTCCAGCTCGGAGAGAAGTTGGATGAGAGAGGTAACACGCTTGGTTAACCACTATACTTTTTGATATTTTAGTTTTATTTTATGTTTTGTTTGGATTTTAAATGTATATTTTTTAATAATTATGTTCATTTTGAAGACGTCAAACCTGAGAGACGGTGGGTCTCGCCCCTATGCCACGGAGGGAGGAAAACGGAGAGCTGGCCCTACCACCCCCAGGCGGTGATGCAGAGGAGGAGATAGCCCAGAACCTAGAGGGCTTGGCTGAGGGGATCCTAGACTATAGAGGGTTCGAGGAGATCCCACGTCAGTATCAATGCCACACTGTGGGTGTGTCGCCCAGGGTCCATAGACTACTCAGACAAGTAGTTCAGGAAGTGGTCTGCTACAGAGAGTAGAACCCACCACAGTATATGCCTAGGCCTCATTTTCCACTGTTTTGAGAGACATGTGTCTTGGATGTATTTGAAATGTATATTTTTTTTGACATACACATTATTTTTTGAGCGCCTCGATGCACCACACGATATATATCGACTTATGTTGTATGGTTCTTGTTTGTTATGTATGAATGTTTGTCCATGATTTATATTTGTGTAAATGCCCACTTAATACATAATTTACTAATGTATCAGCGAATATCATAACACCTGCATAAAAGACAAAGAACACAATAAACAAGAAAACATCCAATGCACCAGACCATAAGAAGTACAATGGCACATGGGTTCATTTTTACACAAGCTTGAACCATGGAGAACTATGCTTGAATAAGATTAACATGCCCCCAATAGAATAATCTAATCGAGGTACATGCCCCCCAAGCTTCATTGCATTCAACAAAGTGGATGTAATGAAGCTTGAAATGACAAGACCTCAAACACAGACTCGATTGACAAAGGGGAAAATTGTTTCATTTTTTAGTGAGGTTGACACAAGATCGGGAACCTTCCTCAAACGGCTTGGGTCATTTTTTTAACAAGGTCAACACAAGATAAGAACTATCCTTAGGCCCTTGTTTCATTGTTTAACAAGGTTGACACAAGATCAGAACTATCCTCGGGCCCTTGTTTCATTGTTTAATGAGGTTGACACAAGATCAGACTATCCTTGGACTCCTATTCATAGGCCATACGAAAACATGACTCCCAAGAGATCTTCACTGGAAGGAAGGACCATGCTCTAG
>APFE030428742.1:0-12290 GCA_000404065.3 Pinus taeda
AAGCCACAAAAATAACAATAGAGGGATTCTATGGGACACAGTAATAACAATATGGGGGCAATAGGGGCACAACAATATTAATAAGGGGTATAACTACGATAGTAATGGGGTAATCACTAGTATTATAGGGACCCAACAACCTTTCATGAGCTTAGTAAATTAAAACATCAACAGAAGCTACTTTTGAAAGAACTCAAAGCAGTTCCCGCTTCCTACCGCAGTAATATCACAGGCTACTCAGGAAATGGGAAGACCCCCTAGTATTTCTGCAAACAAAATTGATCTAACCGACATCGCTCTATTTTGCGGAAGATCTAAATCTCATACTCCGCCATTTCTCCTTACTTTTGAAGTCTTTAATAAAAACTTGCACAACTGTTTAGTTGATTATGGTGCTTCATCTAACGTTTTGCCTAGAACTGTTTGTACTAAGTTAAACGTCCAACCTTAGAAATCTGTTGTACGAATAGTACAATTAGATCGGTCTCAAGTCAAAGTTGTTGGAGAACTTAATCAAGTAACCATTAGACTTTCATCAAACCCAAAAGTTTGTCAAGTCATTGATATACTTGTAGCTGATATTCCTGAATTCTATCGCTTAATCCTTAGTAGGGACTGGTCAGAAAATCTCCATGGTTACTTCACAACCGACCAATCTCACATGTGGCTTCCCTATAATGGCAAGCCAAATCAGATAAGGGTTGATCGATAGAAACATCAAAAATATATAGTGACAGAACTGGAAGGAGAAAATGAGCTGGTAGCATATAGCAATAATATAATCAGAAACTATTTTGTTGAGTCATTCCTAGGGGATTTCAATGTTCATACTTCACCTTTCTTAGAAAACTCTGTTGTGTCTCAAATCGAAAATTATTCCCAAACAGACACCTCTAAAAGCGTGAATTTTGTAAATAAACCTGTACATAAATCTTTATTTTGGAAATTATTTTTTGATGGATCTAGATCCAATGATGGAGCAGGGGCAGGATGCATATTAGTTAGCCTAGAAGGGGAAATGACTATGCTAGCATGAATACTTGAATTTGATTGCACAAACAACCTTGCTGAATATGAAGCATTGGTTCAAGGTTTGTACAAAGCAATTGGCCTTAATATCAAATACCTCGAAGTGTTTGGAGATTCTGAAATTGTCGTTAGACAAGTAAGAAATATTATACATTGTCTGTCAGGACATTTGAAACACTATCAATCATTAGTCCAAGACCTGACCTCACATTTTACAGCGTTTAATATTTCCTCTATCCCAAGACTCCAAAATGCTAGCACCAATATCCTAGCTAATGTAGCTTCCAAGCTAGTTATTCCACCAGAAGATTACAGCCCAAATCAATTCTCCATTGAATTAATTTTTAGGTTGTCTATTCTTGATAATATCACCAACTGGAGAGTCTTTAACAACGATCCCGATATCGTAAGCTTCCTCACTTCAGAAGGTTCTTATGATGACCAGATAGTTGATGAAGACCAGCATGACAACCAACTGAAGCAAGAAACCAACAATAATGCTATACCAAAATCTGTAGCTAAATTGGAAGATTTATACAACCTCAAAGATAGATTTAAACGATCAACTAATTCAAAACTTCAGAGTTCAACTCTGAGGTATGAATTGATCAATCTTGGAACTGACATGAAACCACAAAACATCAATCTAGGTCTCGGACTCACATCGGAAGAAAAATCAACTTTTATACGTTTGTTGAAACAATATAAGAATGTCTTTGCTTGGAATTACGACGATCTTAAAACCTTTGACACTTCTATTATTCAACATACTATTCCTATGACCTCTGATGAAAAACTTGTTCAGCAGAAATTGAGGAAAATTCATCCTAATTTAGAAAGCAAGATTAAATCTAAGTTAAAGAAAATACTAAAAGCCAAAATTATTTTTCCTGTCAGGCATTCCAAGTGGGTCTTCAATCTCATCCCAGTCAAAAAGAAAAACGGTGATATTCGGATCTGTATAGACTTTCGCAATCTCAATAAAGCTTTCCAAAAGGACAATTTTCCGTTGTGTCCTATGGAACAGATATTGCAATCAGTTGCAGGCTCAGAACTAATGTCCTTTCTAGATGGTTTCTCAGGTTACAATCAAATCTTAGTCCATCCAGATGATCAAATGAAAACTACATTCAAAACAAAATGGGGCACTTACGCCTATCAAAAGATGTCATTCGCACTAATTAATGTTGGCGCCACTTTCCAAAGAGCCATGGACATTACCTTCAAGGGTTTAGTAAACATGTCAGTGGTAATCTACTAAGATGATATAACTGTATATTCCAAAAAACGTAGTAATCATCTGAGAGATCTAAAAAAAATCTTTGAACTTTGTCAAAAGTATGGGATTTCCCTTAACCCCAAGAAGTCTTTTTTCACGTTAAATGAAGGAAAACTCCTTTGATTTATTGTGTCCAAATAGGGATTCATATTGACCCAGACAGGATTAAAGAAATTTCTAAAATAGTTTTACCCCATAACAAAAAATCGATTCAATCTTTCCTTGGTCTAATAAATTTTGTCAAACGATTTGTCCCTGACTTCTCAAGAATTGTATTACCCCTTCAAGCCATGATAAAGAAAAATTCTCTATTTAAATGGGGTCATTTGGAACATGAAGCTTTTAACTTGATAAAACAAGAAATCATAAATGCCTCGTCTTTAGCAACGCCAAATTTTTCCAATCATTTCACTTTGTACACTTTCGCTTCCAAGAAATCATGCACAGCCATATTGACACGAGCAAATCAAGATGAATCCAAAGCCCTGATTTCTTTCTTTAGCTCAAATTTACAGGGAGCTAAATTGAATTACTCAGGTGTTGAAAAACAATCTTACGTTGTTTTCAAATCAATAAAACACTTCAGACCTTTTCTTCTCAAAACCCACACCAAGTTGATGGTACCATTCCCAGCAGTAAGAAATCTTCTAGTACAAAGGGATGTGGGTGAAAAAAGAGCAAAATGGGTTATAGCTCTGCAAGAATATTACATTGAAATCAAACCAGCAACATTGCGAAAGGTCAAGGTTTTTGTAGGATGTTGGCAGGAGCATCAAATATGTTAGAATCACAGCATTCAGGTGACGAGGTACAAATCTATGAGGTAAGCCTTAGTGACACTTAATCAACATATGTTGATATAATATTCTATTTAAAAAATGGATATGCACCTCCACATTTGAATTACACAAGGAAAAGATCCTTGAGGTTGAAAGCTAAACAGTATCAAATTGTCAACAATGGGATCTTTAGAATGAATTATGATTCTATTTTGCTTAGATGTCTTAATAAATCTGAAGTAGAGAAAGTGTTGCAGGAACTTCACGATGGACCAGCTGGCGGACACTTTGCACGAGATGCGACGGCACATAAAATGCTACATGCAGACTATTACTGGCCAAACATATTCAAAGATGCACAAGTTATGTAAGGAAATGTAAGATATGTCAGACAGCTGTCGGAAGACAGGAGAAACCAACATTACCGTTAAAACCAGTCAACATTGATCGACCATTTGAATAGTGGGGATTGGACATAATAGGTGAGATCGTTCCTCATTCTTCTAAGCAGCATAAATATATCATTACATCCACTGATTACTTCACCAAATGGGTAGAAGAAATTCCACTCAAGGTAGCCAACTCTAAGAACATTATTGAATTTATAGATCAATTTATCATCACCAAGTTTGGTTTACCTTCTACCTTAATGTTTGATAATGCATCTTACTTTGCAAGCAATGCTATGACAGAGTTTTCTCTTAAAAGAGGCTTTAAACTTAAATATTCTACTAATTATTATCCACAAGGAAATAGATTAGCCAAATCGACAAATAAGAACTTTATCAGGATTATTAAACAAACTGTTGATCAAAGTCAAAATAACTGGCATAAATATCTAGTGTTTGCTCTATGGGTAGATCGAATAACTCAGAAAACCTCCATCGGCACTTCTCCTTCTAATCTAGTTTATGAGAAAGAAGTTGTCTTACCAACAAACATAGCTATTCCCTTGTTTTCCTTAGTTCAATTCATAGAAGAAACTCCTTCCTCGTCTATGCAATTGAGACAATTACAAATCCTTAAACTTGAAGAGGAATGAGAAAAGGCTAGAACTACCCATGCACATCATCAGCAGTTAGTCAAAGTGTCCTTTGATTCAAATTATGTATCTTCAAAAAAATTCCAACTTGGAGACTTAGTGTTAAAATGGGATAAAGCCCACGAAGAGAAAGGCAAGCATACTAAGTTCCAACGAATGTGGCTTGGCCCATTCCAGATTGTCGAGCTAATAGGCTCATCAACTTTTCTGTTACAAGATTTAGCAGGTAAAAGAGAACCTCTACCTGTTAATGGGCAAGTCCTAAACAAATATTTTCCATAGAAGATGATCTCTTCCAATCACTGTATAGTATACTCTTTAGTTAATTTTCTTTTGAAATAATAATACAAGTTGAAAACATTTACGTTTGGTTTTACTAAAGGATAGTTTCTCTTTTTAATTTTGTTTTTTCAATTGTATAAGTAGAAATGGTTATGAAAATTAATCTTCATTCATGAAATAAATAGTTGAGTGCTATAGCTCCAAAACTGCTAGTTTTTCTGCTAAATTATCCGATCTTTGATAAATCTTAGCTTCAGAAAGAAATTTTCTTTACATCATTCAGGAAAAGTATCACTAACAAAGTGAAGTTTCTCTGTGGAAATTCATCTTTAAACTCTACTATTGTCGTCTAGAAACTCTTAAGGAGCCAATGATTCCCCCCACTTGAGTAGCTTTCAATTTTAGAGTGTAATTAAAAGATATACTTTAAACTTAAAGGATAAGAGGTCTCATCAAGAGCCAGCTTACCGTGATCATAAGATTATAACTAATTGACATTACTAATACTAAATATAAAAACAAGGAAATGGCTTGAGATTGATCAATCAAAAGACAAGGGGTCTTATCAAGAGCCAGCTTGTTCAGTTCAGTTACAAATCAAGTGAATGACATTGTCAATTTTGGCCACCAACCCAAGACATTGTCTTTTAAGAAATAAAAGAAGAATGAATTACTTCAATAAAATAAAGAACACATCAAGTATATAGAAGAATTTATCTTTAAAATTGCATTCTTAGTTAAGTGAAATATTGAATCATTGTTAGGTAACAGGTAACCCTGTCAAGGCTATGAATGCTTGCTGGCAGCAGAGGCTCTACCTACAACAAATGAGTATACCAAAACTAATCTAATGAGATTCTTTTTCTTTTATCTTTATAACCAATTAATGATTGATGTAGGTAAAATGACTATCTGTGAGAAAAGGGCAATCAAAAGAAAGATAGTTAGAGCAGATGTTGTTTATTGATAAAACGAGTAGTACTACTTACCTTGTATTCCATGCAATTTAGTTTTATTTTCAAAACTATCTTTATTTTAGAAGTTTTATAAATTTAAAAAACTCTCAGAGATAACTGGTTCTTCCAAGTGAATCGCCAATTGTTGTGCTTGTCAACAACCCCCCCACCCATTTATTAATGTTAGTAGTAAAATATTACTTTAATAAATGGGGACCCTTTCAAAAAATATATATACCCAAAAAATCAATCCTAGCATGTAGGTATTTCTTTTATTTTTAGAATAAATCAAGATATCAAACAAAACCTATAAAACCATTAAACTGCTACTTTTTCATATTTAGCATGAAATGCATCACAAATGATACCTTTCTAACCCACCACAATCTACGATGAAACAATAAAAAAAGAAAATCTACATTCGAAAAATGGTCATAATGTTAGAAAGTCCTTGAAGCTTCTTTAAAAAAGCTAAAGTATCGCATCGCAAAATCGTTGTTTATAAAAGACTTCTCTTAAGAGGCTACCCCGAAGGATTGCAATTTGCGAAATTACGATGGTACAATAGCCTTCTTGCATCGCATTTCTGTCATGCAACACAAGCCTCAACCTATTATATGCCGATATTGCGAAATGCGATCTCAACCTGGACCCACCTCTTAATCATTCCACCAACACATGCGAAGGTCCATTATTCGTTAAAAAGAAGCCTGGCAAGTGATCACGCTTGTTTCTCGCATCTCGCATTTCGCACAAACTCAAAAAATGGTAAGTTAAACAAAAAACGAATTATGCCATATAGTGATTTGTAATATTGCTTTGCAAATCACTATTATCGCAGTTTAAAGGCTCACCACCCTGGGAGATTTTTTCTCGATTTACGATGTGAATATTTATGGAAATTCAAGTTAAAATATAACGGATCATTAGTGGGCATTTATGAAGAATTAATTGCGTTTGTGTGTGAAAGGTCATTTAGCATGATTTGATATCTTCTTACATGATTTCAAATAAAACACCTTTATCACCTTTACTGGTTTTATTCATCGATACATTGCTATGTTCAGTATCATTTTTACCTGATAAATTGTTCCTCTTGAAACTCTCAAGAAAAAGCTGCAGAATAGGACGCCGAAAGCAATGGTGAAGAAAGGGAAAGCAGTCTCCTCGAGAAGTCAGAAATGACTCCTTTGTTCACAGATACTACATGTAATAAGGAAGCAAGGACGTCTACATGGGAGGCTATGTATCAGTTACTGGAAGAAGAACAACCAATGATTCTTGAGACAACGATTATAATTGATGGGTGTGATTCCTCTAATGCTTCCATAACTGAGCTTGTGTGCTCATTTCTGCACCGAATAGCCGCACGACCAAAAATAATCCCCTATACTGACATGGTTAAGTGTATCATTGACGACGTTGATATATCTGACAGAGAATTCAAAACAGGAGGCCAGGAAGTTATAGGATCTTTCACTCCAGATAACCTAAGGCTTATGTACCACCTACCAGAGCCACAGGTTACCTACAACAGGAAATTTGTTGAGAAATTCGTCAAAGAAAATGAGGACCCGACGGACTGCACAAAGAATTGGTCAAATAATGATGAAATAATCAAGAAAGGTAAAAACGGTATGTACGCCACTGCATCTGTTTGTTCCCCTTTCTGTTTTGCTACAGCTACGCTATGTAGACTATTTGGAAAACCCGAAAGTAATAAATTCTCCTCAGAATGGTTTCCCTTAGTAGATGCATCCGTTAATGCAACAATAATAGATTGGGCACAAATCCTGTCTAATAATTTAGCTAAAGCAATTATAGAGTATAGAAGGAAAATAAGTATTGCTTCGAGGGTTTACCCTCCATTTTTCATGAGTGCCTATGTAATGGATGCTATTTGTTTTGGTTCTAAATTCCCTCTTATGGGATGGAAGTGGACTATTCGAGATCCACTTCCTATTCACATCCACCACAAGGACATGTGAGAATCCAATTTTGAACCACATTTTTTCAATATTTGTCACGGGGTTATGCTTCCCATCCATAAACCGAGATGCCCCCAGATGCCCCCAAGAAGCCAAGGTAGACATCCTCCCAGTAGCCTAATGGTTCAAGGAAGATACATTTACATATATCAGAGTATTTGACAGCATCGCCTCTCCCCATGTTCTCCCTTTCTATGTCCCAGATAAATTAATGGCTAGAGAGATAGCCTAGCAGACATGCAGTGAAGGAGGGATGAGAAAAACATTGAAGGAGTCAAAGAAGGCCATTTGGCCTCAATTTCTTGTGTCATGTGGAGCGTTCACATTACATGACCTTGGACATGCATTCAATGATGTAGATAATATGTTGTCTCTACGATTACCTAAGTTCCCCGGAAGACAATACAACCCATTCGGTATTGTCAAGGATTTTACCACAATGATCAAAATAAAAATATTCAACAATGAGAAGTACCCATTTGATGATGTTTTCTTACATAGGAATACCTTCAAAGAAGTGAAGCATATGGCATAGATACTTTTTTTATCAAGATGGTCTTCAAGCATTTTATAGCTACAAAGAAAAGAGACTACCAAAGGTCCTATTGGACCAATTTTTAATTGAACCAATAAGGGATCCCACTCCCAATGTAAGCATAGATGGTGACTCTAAGGAAAAATCTAAAACTAATTCGGGAGAGGAATCTCGAGAGAAATCTGCAAAGGGATCCGAGAATTCATCAAAATATAGGAAAAGCAAGAGCAAGGAATCAATCAAGGATATAGCCCAATCTGCAGCAATGACAGATGAACAGACTTTGACCATCAAGCAAACTAAAACCCATACTCCCACTATACAGCGAATAAAGCCTTGAGTAATTAATTTGGAAGAGGAGCGGGATAATTTCAACAAAAAATTCAACACAGAGGAACAAGCACCGGAGACACAAATGACACATCAGGAAAGAACTCTGGAAATTATAACAGGGGGAGCTGTGAATACTCAAGAAATAGAACATGTTCCTGCTATCCCCACCTCTTAGATTGTTTTGAGAATAGAATAAATTCCCCCTCTTGATGTATTTTACAGCTCACAGCACAAGGTCATTGTTAAGAGATAGATAAAGAAAAGAAAATTGGAATCCACAACTACTACCACTCCAGAAAATGAGTCGATGGATGTCCTCTGGAAAGACTCATCCACCAACCCATCGGCCAACCTCATCAGGCTCTCGCAGTTCACAGGTGCATACACTATGGCAACCATTGACAAAGCAACAAAGGTACAACTATTGCTTAAAGAAAAAGAAGACAAAATTTTGTCACTTGAACAGCAGTTATAACAAGCCAAAACCAACCAACAAGCAAAAATACAATTGGCTAAGCTACAGCCGGAGTTCCAACAAATGCAAATAAAACATCAAAGCAACTTGGTAGGTAAGGAGGCACAGATACAGAGCATAAAAGATATGCATAAGGACGACCCAAAAATTGATTAGTTTGTCACCGAAGCAATCGACCTCGACTCCCAGCTCACACACCAAAAAGAATTGCTATGCCAAAAACTCTCGCAGTGGAACTCTCACGGCGAAACAAGCGACAAATTAACAAGCCAAGTTGTGGAAATGCGACTTGAATATCATGAAATTCTTAAAAAGGTTTCATATTTCATAACTTCGCAAAATTCTGAAAATGGGAGAAGAGCCGACATGCCCAAAATGGATGAATCACATAAGGATATCTTATTTGCAAGTTGGGATTCTCGGCTCAAAGAGGCAGAACAGGCAACAGAGGATGCGATAGTGGTGGCAAACCACGTCATTGAAAGTGTAAATGAAAATTTGCATAGTGTTAATCTTTTGGCAAAGACCACCCCTGGTTTCCTTTCGAATGCAAAACAACTTGAGTTATAGTGTAAATAGGCAACAGAAGAAAGAGTAGAAATAATTAGGCAAGTGACAAGGTTAAACTAGGAGGCATATTGGAAATATCTAGTAAAATCGCACAGTCACTGGATGACCCTGAGATGCCTAATTGTTTCTACCAAGAAAATGGTGTCAGCGCTCATCAATGTCATGTTTACAGGACAACTGAAAGTCGAAGTCGGCCAACCTACACTCCTCAAGACCATGCTAGATATTTGCGATCTGAAAAATCGAATGCGAGCTTAGTCATTATGCACATCTCTATTTTTGTTTTATTTTGCTTAAATTGAGGCAGGTCATTTAAACCTCCTCAACTTTTTTTGTAATAATCTACTTTTAGTTTCTTAAGTTAGTATTTAAACCCCTCTCATGCATTTAGAGAGGGGTCCAGAAATTTTATCAGAAACATTCTTCAGAACATGCACTTTTGTCCTTTTGAGGAAGTTCTGGTGAAATTAATGGAACGGGATTTATTTTCTACTTGAATTTAACATCTTCTACTAAAATTCCACTTCTGTACTCTTAGATGATGTTGGATGATTTGAAAGTAGATCAATATTGCTGGAGCACATGAGTAGAACGTATTATAAATGGTACTTTTATCTCTTAATTCTTTTTACTTATGCGTCAAGCAATAAATTATCTTCAAGTTATTTATGTATGAATGTTTGAATTTTTTATTGCCATTATTGCACTATTGTACGATGATAATTTATAGTTTATGTTAAATACATGAATGATTTTTATGCAATATATCTCTCATATCGTTTCAGCTAACTTTTTATACGAAATGATCATTGTTAAATGAATTCACTTCTTATCGTAATTGAATGATCTTTTTTATCAATTGCTTTCAGACATCATTTTAGATCACATATATCATGTTACTCCTAGGATAGTTATAGTTAGATAAATATTTTTGATTAGGACAAACTGCACACTTATTAGTTAAATTAGACTAGTTTGAGGATAAGTATTATTCCAAAATCTCAAGACATCATCCCGTTCGCACGAGCATAAAAAAAGATTGGAAAACTGGTACCATCATCCCCAGTCGAAGCCACTATTCCTAATGAAAAAGGAGTTGTCCCAAGGTCCAGACTGGGTGATTATCCCCCTTGTTGAGGCAACAAATTTTGAGCCTTCAACAAAAGGCTAAAGGGAGTTTCACTTAGGCAAAAAGTGATAATAAGTTGTGACAAACAAATTACTTAAGTGAAATGATGAGATGTTATGAAATATGAATAAACAAACTTGGAAAGTACACACCATGCAGAGGAAAACCGCACAACATTAAGTGAAAGTGACTAGAACATGATCATGTGATCACCATGAGGAAGAAAAAGATGTACCATTGAAACAACCTTCGCCAATATCCTAAATTTTGGAAGAATAGAATCATCCCATCCATTTGCACAATACCATTTATCGCTCATGCCAGTATGAGCGGTAATAGATAGGATTATCTCAAGTTGGTTTGAGGTGCACCTAGAGGGTTTATGATATATTCGAAAGTATGTGGAAGACAATACTATATATAGGTGTCATTTGATGTGGTACTACTCAAAGGGGTGCCAATAGAAGTTACAAGGGCATTCAATCAAGTGACCCGTCTTGTATTTTCACATGTATTCTTCCTCAAATGCAGTTTTACCCACTTAATGATGAATCTTTGTGTTATTTAAAAGATATGAGAGTATTCCCCCAACTTGTTTTTTTTTTTTTCTAAATTTGGAGCAAGGATTAATATAGGAAACTGTTATGATACCACCTGTGGTGTCTCTTGTTAGATGAAACAAAATATATGGAATAGAGTATAAACAAAGTAAGATAAATAGAGTATTGTCTAAAAAGAAGGATAGTGGATAAACATAAACCATCTCCCAAAGCCCTGCCATTAATTGTTGCACGGGGAATTTGTTTAGAGTGAAATCAAGCAATTTTTGAGGATCAAGAACAATCCTTTCTTCATGTAGCCCTGCAAATCTTGAGCATTCAGGGATCGATTCCCTCCTTAGTCAAAATCCTCCATTGATTTCAAGTATTGATTCAAGGATCACAACTAAAAATTGTTGGGCTTTCTTCAGTGGTGTTACACATCGTCCCTCCATAGGAGGATTGGGGGTCAAATCTTCATCAAAATTCCCATGTATTTTATTTTTATGGAAATATTGGACCAACTCAAATAATTATGTTAAATTATTTTCTCTAAATGGTCTTTTAAAAATTGCAAAAGCACAAAACCTCACCACTCCACATGTTTATGAAAACTCAAATGTTGTTATAGATTGGATGATTGACTCTTCTTGACTAAGGAACTACACTATGTTGCCTTTATATCAAAATATTCTCTCAATCCTTCTACAATTCTCACATATCACTTTTGAACACATTTACAAGTATAAAAATCAAAGGGTTGATGACCTCTCAAAGAGTGGATTGGAAATGGATGAAGGCACAAAAAAACTTATTGGATAGAAGGAGGATCAATCCATTGAATCTCTTCTCAACCTTTGGCAATAACTAAATTTGGATCCCATATGGATATGCATAGATTTTTTCTTATGTACACACAGGTGGCAGATTTGGCACATACCTTCTTTTTTGGGATAGCTACAGGCAAATAGTTTACAAATGATAGCAAAAAAAAAATGGCAACTCATCTCTCATCTATTTTCAGAAGTACTCTATGTGCATATTTTTTATTATATATTGTCTATATGGATATTGAATAGAACATAAAAGGTCAAAAATCGCCTCTCTCAAGGCTTGACATAGATAAAATTATTTTCTACAAAATAGTAGTCATGATGATTTACTTTTAAGTGTAGTTTTTTGGCTGTAATAGTCATCTGAATGGTACAAGAATGTATAGATATATATTATTTCATAAATAATATTATAGGTTTTTTTCTCTTGGGTATTTGAATGGTACAAGAATGTATGGATGTATATTATTTCATAAATAATATTATAGGTTTTTTTCTCATAAAATATAGAACCCAATCAA
>APFE030428742.1:12310-49752 GCA_000404065.3 Pinus taeda
TAAAAGTAAGAAAAACTTATTGAAATTTGAAATTTGTCTCTTTAAGAGGCAACTCCTAACATGAATAGAGCTCTAAATTCTAATATTCCATATAGTTATAGATAATAATAATAATAATAATATCATGACATATAAATAAATAAAACTATTTTATTAACAAGTCTTCTATGATGGTTGTGGTTTTTGCTGGGAGAGAATTTGCCATACGTGCCCTACAAGGTTGCTCATTGAAAGGTTTTTTCTTTGTGGATAGGGACACCAAATTTTCATCACTCTGTGGGATTTGAAGTTTCCAATGGTCAATTTGGGGCCAGTAGATCTGAAGAATTCTTTATACATGATAGTTTTGCCTCCCTAGATATTAAATTGAGATCTGGAAAAGGGTTTTCAGATTTTTGTTAAGACCCTAAGTAGGAACTCAATTCTCTTATGGGTTTCTAGATATGATTTGGTGATGAATATAAAATATTAGATAGAACTTCATATTGGCTTCCTTGTGTCCTCATAACATTTGTTATATGAAGGGAGGAAATTAATCGATTATGGTATCTTGAGAAACTCCACGGTCGTCTTAAGTGTGAGGCTGTGTCGTAGAGCTATGTGTACTAGGAAACCAGATGCCTTAGTATCACACAAGGAAGCATTTCGATCTAAAAACCCCAATGGATTTGGCTCATTCAAGGACACAATGCAAGGGAACACACAATTGATATGATCATATCCAAAATATCCCAAGACTTTATATCATTGAATAGATGGAACAAACAATAGCCATGGCAGTCAAGCTACCAGAGGTAAATGGTATGTTTAATGTTCTCCAATCTAGAGTAGTTATATGCAGATTCAATGGTTTTTGGCCCAGATCGGAGGCTCTACACCAATGGTTATTTACTACTTGAACCCCCAACTATGATATCTATTTATGTTCCAAGGGATTCTTCGTAGTTCAATTTAATACATAGAAAAACTTAGAGTTCGCTCTAAATGAGGGGCCATGGTTTTGGGGTAGAGCGAGGTTCTTCATAACTCCATAGTTTCTAGAGTTCGATGATACAAATATGATGGTCTCAATAATGACGGTATGTATGAGACTACACAATCTCCCTCTTCTTTTCTGGCACCTCGATCATGCCAACTATGATAAACCTGATAGATGCCTACAGGGGAATTCGAAAGCCTGCCCTGCGCCTCTACATCATGCACCTACTAGAACTGTCAGAGAGGTCTTTTGCGATCATGATGGTTCACAAGGCCAAAAAAAAGCAACCTCCCCTATTCGAATCGAAACAGATCGTAACAAGACTAGACAGTGATTGCGTTCGAGGCGTATGGGCAGGTGAGCAAAGTAACAGTGAAGCCCATGACCACCATCTCTCAGATCTAGGACATGCACAAGGATATCTGCAACATTGCTGACTAAAAATAGATAGCCATGATTTTACTTCCCTTTGAAAAATACCGGCACATCGACGATGTCGTGGATTCAATGAACCTAGGATTCAGGACAATGAACTATTTTGAAAAATATCAGCGCGTCGTCCCTATCGTGGAGTCTATGAACCTAGGATTAAGGACAATGAACTATTTTGTTGAAGAGCGCACCCTACTATGTTGGCATCTTGGTGGACAGTTCTTTAGAGGACTAGATGACCACTAATTTCTGCAATTGGGAAGAAGAATGACATATCAATGAGGCATCAAACTGATAGTGATAAGGTTCCCACACAGCACCGAATTCGAGCGCACAACCATCAATCTCACCCCACTGCCAGCCTAGGAGAATGAGAGTCACACGGAAGTATATGATTTTTTGAACGTAGAAATAAACAAAGAGCAGGAGAACGGGCTAGACAAAGAGGTCCTGCAAATCATAAATAACAGTCGCATGTTGAATCCAAAAAAGTCCCTTGGGCGGCGTGGTGGTGGGGATAATATGGGCGAGACGATCCTGTATGAAGAAAGGGAGATCAATAGTAAAATTGTGGAATCTGTGCTAGCACTTGGGAAGAGTTGTACAGAAGGAATTGATGGCATCTTTCTGAATAATAAAAATGTTTTCTTCAATTTTAATAGCAATTTAATTCTATTTATCGGTGGTTAAAATCTAACAATTGGAATCTTTTTCAGAGATTTGTATTTTTCTTTCTAATATTTTTGAGTGGTTTTAGATATCTGTCATCTACATATTTTTATCAAGAAACAATTTTGCTCCACTCATAGAAAAGATTAATGATACTTGTATTTAAGTGAGTGGCTAGATGATCTTCCCAAATATTCGATTCCTTCTGTGTACTTTTGTTAATATTAATTATATTTAAATCTTTAGAAACAATTTGCTAATATTAATTATATTTGAATTTTTAAAATTTGATGGCAAAATGCGAATATGTAATATCTCCTTTATAGTCTTTATTTTAGTGTGTTATATATTAAAAAAAATATGAATTATCATATTAAAGAAACTGATCGTACACTATATATTTTCCATGTTAAATAGTGGGTAAAATAATGATAGTTAGAGATTATTGAGAAATAGAATATTAAACAAGTTTTTTAATGCTTTTTTTCACCAAAAAAAAAAAATCATTCTATAAAAGAAATCAATATAGAATATTAAAAAATTATTTTATCTTATTTTCCACAAAAGACAAATTATTTCTATAAAAGAAAAAACCATTACATATTCAAAGTTACATTGTCCATATAAGCCCTTATATAGACCTTAGTTATACATCAAAATCGGTTTATAAATCTCAAAATATATGTACTATGTCATACAACAGGTTAACACATATTCAAAATTGTTACATTTTGGATCCATTATAGTCATGATATGTCTATCTATGCTCATCCATCATGATCAATATTCTCCAACAATGTCAATCATCATTTGGAGAATGAAGACATAAAGCATCCCAAATGACTAGAATATCTGTCATTCCATCATTCAATACATAGGATAGTTGCCAATTATATGAGAGTGCTCACCCAACCTATAAATCTTAAAATGTATGTAGCCAGACGTAGACTTGAGCCCTCTCTTGGTTAGAAACTCAACTAGAGTTAAATTCCTAGAATATGTGCTCAAAAGTGATACTCTAGAATTCATTCTTCAACAGCTTGGTCTGCTTCATCCAATTTTGCATAAGGGGAGGTATGAAAGATGCCTCTTCTCTGGAGATGGTTGGCGAGTGATGCTGGAAGAATTGATGAGTCGTGTAAACCTAGGACATGATCAATCCCCAACAAAACCCAAGATCTTGTACCTGTCTCCCACTGTAAATTTGCTATGATCCAACATTTGACTTTCATGAAATTGTGTCATATGCAGGGTCATTCTTATTTTATATCAACCCAGATTGGTACCAATCTACAAAAGAAAGTTGTTTCATATATTTATCCTTAATAATATATTAAGGATCCCAAAACTCCATATGTTAATTAATTCTTCGGGATTGTTATTGTATAATATGTAATTAGTTTTTATTCTATTTTTACGGTTAATAAGTTACTAAGACACAACTGTCTCGTACCTAGATTGCACATGTATAAATAAGTAATTTTATCATTAATATGATGCTTTTTCATTGTGGAGTTTATTTGGGCTTGTACGGTGGTATCAAAACCCCGGTTGAGTTGTTTCTAAACTCCATGTATTTGAAGTCTATGGCGTAAAGGAGACACGGATCATGAAGGCTGTGAGGATCATTGAATGCAGCTGAAGGTTAGCCCAGTGGGACACCCAAACTATTCACTCTTTGTAAGTTTTATAAGTTTCCGTCATAATGAAAGACAGTTGGAGAAATTCACTGGTATAAAGATTTTTTTTAACATATTCTTGGAAGTTAGAATACATGTTGGAGTTTTTAGTGCTTGTTGTTCTCAATAAAAATTGCCAATACTGAGTCGAATACCAATAATTGCTAGATTTTTTGCTAAAAGTCTAAGTTCCATGCATCCAAGGGCCGCTTGTTGTTTTACAGGAGTTTATTTGGGCTTGTACATATTTCAATTTTTAATTGAAGAGTGGTCAATTTTCTGGTGATGGTCAATTTTCTCGTGATTTGAAATGCATATTTTTTTAGGAGGTGATTGGTAAAATAAAATGTTTGGAAGCTAATAAGATTTGAACCTAGATCCTTTCTAGGATATTTTTGAAACTTATCATTAAACCACAAAGCCAACTTTGTTTGAAACAACAGGAGAAACGAATTTATATATTTTCAGAAGTATTGCATATATTTTGAATTTGAAAGGATTTGAAGAATATTTGGCTACATAACAATTATGACTTCCATAGTTGGATTTGTTCTTAATGGAAAGGAAAATTATCAAGAGTGGTTTAGAAAGCTTAAAAGTGCCCTTGTTTTTAACGATTTGTGGGAAGTTTGTCTTTGCAAGAAGGACAGTGATGGAAAAAAAATTGCATCAGAGCTACCTGATAACGAGAAGCAGCATGCAATTTGGGAGACAAAAGACAACAAGGCATATGCATTAATAACTGCATCAGTGATAAAAGAGGTAAGTCGATATATCGTTTCTTGTGGTACTACATTTGAAGCATTAAAGAAGTTGAAAGAATTGTATGATTCACACTTAGAACTCGAAATTATTCAGTTATTGTTAAATTTGTTTAATTTGGAGATGAAGGATAATGATCCTTTGAAGAGTGCCTCTGAAATAACAGCAATTTTTCATGATATAGAAACCGGTGGAATTAAAGTAGATTTACAACTTACATATTTTATAAAAGTCCTTCACTCTATCTATTCACACTATTTGGAATCTCTCCAAGCTAGTGGGCAGTTAAAAGAAATTACATTTGTTAAACTAGTACGCAAAATAGTTAAGAGAGAAAAAACCTTTGGGAAGAAAGAGGCTCTACCTAACTCTAATGTAGAAACTTTGTGCCTTGCACAAAAGGATCAGAAATCTCATGCTGAAACTTTTAGAGGTGATAAAAGTAGTAGAGGTCATGGTAGGAAAAATTATAGAAGTAGGGTAGGAAAAAATAATTAGGGAGACAGACAACAAAGGAATTTTAATGATAGACCAGGTATCAAATGTTTTAGATGTGGTAAAATTGGTCATACTGCTACTAACTGTAAAATCCCTTGGGAGAAAGTCAGTGAAAGGAGAGAACAGTTGAATGAAAAGAAATATCAACCACCACCAGATAAGGAAAAATCATCAGAGTCTGCACTTTACATTATTGCTCAAAGTAATTTTAATATTAATGATGCTTTCAACACTACATTTTCTTCATGGCGAGATAATTGGATTTTGGGTCTATTCGTTTGAAGATACTAAATCTTGCAGATTATGTTCGACATGATGTACTTTATATTCCATAGTTTCAACAAAATTTGATGTCTCTTATCCACATTTGGTAGCAGGAGCATTCTATTCATATATTTGATGGCATCATCAAGATAAGAAGAGCATCTGATCATGCAGTTACTATGAACAGTGTGGAAGAAGGTACGCAACAAAGTGATATCATGTCTCCCAGCTTGTTGTGGCATGCTCGATTTGGTCACATCAATTATGGCAGCATCAAAATTATGAAAAATAAAGGTATTAAAGGTCTTCCGACAGTTCCAAGAAAGATTACATCTTATGATGCTTGTATTTTGGGAAAACATTGTAAACAACCTTTTCATAGTTCTTATTTTAGAGCTTCGTGAAAATTAGGTCTTATACATTCAAATTTATGTGGACCTATGCCTGTTGCAACTTCCAATGGAAATAAATATGTGCTGACATTTATTGATAATTACTCGAGAATGTGTTGGGTGTATTTGTTGAATAATAAGTCACAAGTGTTCGAAGTTTTTAAAACTTTTCATTTGATGATTAAAAATGAAACTCAATAGAATATAGGCATTCTCAGAACTGATAATGGTGGTGAGTATACTTCTCATGTTTTTGAACAATATTTGAAGGAAAATGGAATCAAACATCAGACTACCACACATTATAATCCACAACCGAATGATGTTGTAGAACGTATGAATATAACTTTGCTTAATATGGTTAGATCGATTATGTTCTTTAAGAATTTTAAGTTGATGTTTTGGGGAGAAGAAATGCTTTGTGCGGCTTATATTCACAATCGTTGTCCTTCTTTTGTCATCAATATTAAATATCCTTATGAAATGTGCTATAATTGTCTTCCCATCATTCAATATTTTATAATCTTTGGTTCTCTATGCTATGCATTAATTCCTAAATGTTAGCGCGACAAGTTGGGAGCTAGGAGTCACAAATGTATTTCCTTGGGATATTCTGCTACTTCAAAAGTATATAGGTTGTATGATGAAGAAAATAAAAAAATCATTCTTTCGAGAGATGTTACTTTTCTTTAAACAAAGAAGGATAATTCCACTATTGATAGGCAACTAGCTCATTTGGAGAAGTTTGCATCTAAGAAGTTCTATTTTGAATCTGATAATGATGTTCCACACACTAAAGGTGGGGTTCCCTTTCTGGAAAAGTCTTTGGTTTTTCCATATTTAACTCATGATGATGTTTCTGTTGAAGAAAACTTAGAGGATTGTTTTGTTTCTACAGAGTCAGAAAGTGTTCCTGAAGAACCTGTACTTCAGGATGAATAACCATCACAACCACTTTAGCAACCTTTACGATGATCTGCACATGCTCAAAACATTCCAAGAAAGTATGATGATTTTGAAACAGGAATGTCTTCTAAAGGTGATTTAGGTAATGTTTCTCATGACTGTGAATTCAATCATTATACAATTAGCGAACCTAATTGTTTTGAAGAAGCTGCTAATTGTGATGAATGGAAGGATGCAATGCAAAAGGAATATGATGCACTTATTAAGAATGGAACTTGGAGGTTAGTGGATCCTCTTGCAGGTGTCAAAACCATTGGCTACAAATGGGTGTATAAGATTAAATACAAAGCAAATGGTTCACTTGATAAATACAAGACAAGACTTCTAGCAAAAGGCTATGCTCATAAGAAGGTGTTGACTACATAGAGACATTTGATCCTATAGCAAAATGGGGCACAATTAGAACTATGTTTTCTCTTGCAGCTCAGAATAGTTGGAAGATACAGCATATGGATGTTAAAATAGCTTTTTTGAATGGTGATTTGAAGGAGGATGTTTACATGTTTTAGCCAGAAGGTTTTGTTGTCAAAGGCAGATATAAAAAGATATGTAAGTTAGTGAAGGCTTTGTATGGACTAAAACAAACATCTTGTGCATGGTATGAAAAATTAATTTAACACCTTAGTTGAATTATAAGTTATTTGATCTGGATGATGCAACTCTTTCTGTTAAGAAATTTGGAAAATCATTTGTATATTTGGTTGTGTATGTAGATGATTTGATGATCACAAGAAACAATGATGATTATATAGCGTCCGTTAAAAGAGAATTATTGAAATTTTTTGACATGACATATTTGGATTTATTGAATTATTATTTAAGGATTGTAGTTGATCAGAAACCAAAATATATTTTCATTTCTCAGAAAAAGTATATTGTAGAGATTTGGGATGCATAATTGTAATCATGTCGCTACTCCTATGGAGCAGAATTTTAAGCTTACTTCCACTAAACGAAGTATGTTTGAAGATCCAACAAAGTACAAGAAACTTGTTGGAAGTTTGAATTTTCTAACTACTACTCGACCTAACATAGATTATCTTTTAGGGATACTTTCCAGGTTCATGCATAAGCCATGTGAAGGTCATTGGAATGCAGCAAACAGAGTACTCAAGTATTTGAAAAGCGCTCAAACATATGGCATCAAATATTTCAAAGTTGTAAATTTTCATCTCCCGGCTATTCAGATTCTGATTTTGATGGAGATAAGGAGAATTGAATCTCTACTTATGGTTATTTGATGAGTCTTGGATCACAAGCCATTTGTTGGAGATCACACAAGCAATCTATTCCTGATGATTCTAATACCGAAGCAGATAATGTTGCAGCAGCTCAAGCTACAAAAGAAATCATTTAGCTTCGCAAAATACTTGAAGACTTGCAGGAGAAACAAAATGCTTCAACTCCATTGCTCGTCGCCAACTCTTTTGCAATTCAATTGGCCAAGAATCTCAAGTTTAATGATTGAAGCAAGCATATTAACACCAAATATCACTTGATTCGACATTATGTAGAGGCCAAAGTTATTCATCTGACACATCGTCCTACTTCAAAGCAGATTGTAGACATATTTGCAAAGCCACTGGGATGTGAAAAGTTTGAAAAGTTTAGAATGTTACTCGACATGTCAAATTTTCGTTTGCATTAAGGGGGCAATGTTAACTAATCCCTAGAGACTGTTATTGTATAATATGTAATTAGTTTTACATTTCATTTTTACAATTAATAAGTTACTGAGACACAATTGTCTCGTACCTAGATTGCACATGTATAAATAAGTAATTTTATCATTAATACGATGCTCTTTCATTGTGGAGTTTATTTGGACTTGTACACCATATACCTCTATCAATCAGCCTAGAAATGTCTCTTAAACTTGTTAGCACTCTATATTTCCTAAGACTATGAAAAAAATACAAAGGTAACCACAAAACCACTTTGGAAGCTAGGATCTAGCTCTATCAGCTTCAGAGAGGGATCTCTTGTTCATATTTAGATTTGTTTATATTGAGATATTAGGCTAGTTATGAAAGTTCAATGGTTTGGTTTTAGATTTGGTTTGGTTGTTTGGTTGATAATGTAACAGTGAACCATTGGGTAATGGAGTCAATATACTTTGAATGGATTTATTTCAGCATTTACAGACAGATCTAATAGGGCCAGGTAGGCAGATTTATTGCATCTTATATGTTTGATGAGATTGAAAAAGAAGAAATGATTAAGTGTCCATTAAGCAGAGAGCAATTAAGAATTCTATTGTTTAACTTCAGTATAAACATTGATATTGTTTTAAGCCAGAACATTGTGCTATTGAAACAAATCCTGAACTTAATTTTATTTAAAACAATAGAGAAAAGAAACACATATGAAAAACATATAAAACGCAATAGCAAAAGAGAATATCACTTCACCAAAAAATTTGACACGGGAATCCTGAAAATGCTTAGATATTACTAAAATGTGTCCATTGGAACTCTATGGAACAACTTTACATCAATGCTCCTTTCTTTACATAAACATCAACCTCTACTACTTCGAATTATGAAGTATTTATAGAAAAATAATTTACAAAATATCTTGATGTCAAAAGATCAAGATAGAACCCTAAAATATCTATAAAAAATTACATAAATAGTACAAAATTTTAGGAATTCGGAACTGCTAGAGCTGCTGGCACTATTGTCGAGGATGGTTGTTGATGAGTGGTCCCAAAAAGGTGTTGCCTTGTTGTCTGAGATGAAAAATGTTTCACTCAAGTAATTCACACAAGTGATCCCATCTATCTTCACTGGGGATAGAAAGTTTTATTAGCTTTCTATATGTTTCATCAACTTCAGTACATTTCTCAAATGTATGTTTGTTGATGAAAATATGTTTAATATCATGTTTGATTATGAGATCAAAATCTAGAGCCTCCAAGAAATCTTTGCCTGTCATACTTCCTTTTACCCCTGCAAACTTGGATTTATCTTTGGCAATAGTGTAAAGTTTTTTTACAATAGTCACTCAAACTATTTAATTTGTCATTCAAAGCCACTAAACCTGGTAGACATCTCTGATTCAGTAGATTGAACTTGGTATGAAACCTCTAAATAGAAGTTTCCAGAGTCTGACATTTGTTCTCTAATTGAACCATTGGGTTTCTCTTCTGTAAAAAATTCTTGATTTCTAAGATGGTTTTAGTCCTATCTTCAATCTGTCTCTGGTCTTAGAATTTAGGACTTTGATTAATGTCGTGGTTTCACCTGGTCTTTGGCCCAATCTTTCCCTCACTTCTTCTATCAATGTTTTTGACCTTTGTATCAACTCCTCCTGCTCGAAAATGATTTGCATTGATGGCCAAATCTTAGTTATAGCTTTATTGATATTTGTGCATTTGTTTTCTTTAGCCTATGATAGATTTTTAGCCATTGCCGACTCACTCTCTAAAAACTCTATTCTTTGAGCAAGCCTGTGAGATTTCTGTAATTCTGTTATACAAGTGTTATCATTCTTCAACTTTTATTCCTGTAAATTCTTCAATTGTTCTTTCAACTTCTCAATCTCCTTTCCCTGAAGGGACATCTCCTGCATGGATTTAGCTAATTCAGTGGCAGAATCTATAGTTGGTGTCGGTGTTGTTGTCGATGTAGAATCCTTTATTGCTCCTGCAACTACAATTGGTATTGTAGTTAGTGGAAATATGGCTAGTTGTGAGGATTGTTCCTTTTCCTTGAGAAATTTTTCTAGTTCCACCTCCATTTCTATGATCTGGACATTTTTCAATTATTATCATGAACATATCTTTCTTTTTCTTTTCTAATTCTCCCATTTCCTTGGTCTATGGATCCTCTGTAGATGACAGCTTGAGCTGCTTCCTCAAAGCTGCTATATCTACATTATTTTCCCTTACAATCTCCTCTACTGCCTTTACATCACTAGGGTCATAACCTAGCTTAATGACTAAGTCCTCTAACGACTTAATTCTAGTATCTTTTTCCAAAGATGATATCTTCTCCAACTTTAATTGAGATTGTATGTTGTTGATGGAGGCTTGCAGTTTTGAAGTTTTCATGGAAGTATTAGTTAGAGTGGAGTATAACATCTCCCCAGTCTATTTGTGCATATCCATCTGATCAATAAGATGGATTTGATTTATGCCAAAGGAGAAGATTGTCTTCTTGTAGTCTGCTGGTGACTTTGGGAATGGAACTTATGCATGTAGAAAATCCATTTGCATTCTTCCTTGTTCAGTATCAGAGGTTGACATAAGCCTGTGTTGGGAAGAAGAAATTTGCTTCCAGAACTAAGTGTATGTTTTGGCCTTTAGCATCTCATTCTTCTGCTTTATTGCTTGAAACTTAGTAAAAATATTTGGCTTTGTTTGGCCTTGAGCCAATTCTGTTGTCGGTGTTGAATCTAGAGGATCTTGTGAGGCTGAGGAAGATGGAGAGACTACAAAAATGTCTTATGGTGTTGTTGAAACATGTTTACCTGTCATGACTATAGTAGCCTTCCCTTCATCATCTTGCATGAAAACTAGTTTTGGATTAGTTTTAGGTTTCTTTGTATAAATTAAGAACTACTTGGCTCTAATTTATGTCACTGGAGAAGACTCTTCTTCTCTGGGCCTTTTATCATGCATCTCCTGAGGGACTGATGTTTGTGATCTTTGTTCATAAACTTCTCAATTTCGGGCCTAGGAGTATGAGAATAAGGAGTGGTCTTCTACTCCACTCTTAGACTGGAAATTATGCTGAAGGGGTCATAAGACCAAGTGAAACTTAACTAAAAGTTCATCTGCTTGAGAAGTGTATCTACCTCAGTGCCTGTTGTCGCATATAAATGGTCCAACCTATGTTTTAATCTTGAATTGGGCCTTCTTCTTAGGTAAGACAAAATTCAAATCATTAGTTTTGATCATTCTTGATCTACTCCAATGAGAAAATCTCATAGGAACTTATTTTGGCAATTTGTATGGTGGAAGCTCACAACCATACACTCTGATTTTTGTGTAGTTATGGTACAAGTACCAGTCTCATTTTTTGGCTTGATCACTGAGATGTAAGGTTCTTTGAATCTCATAACCTATTATGGGTTCTACATTGTTGTTTAGAAGACACGCCATTGTATAGATAAACTGATCAATGAAGTCACTGAAGGTGAAATCACTTGAATTCTTCCTTACTAAAGAGGTCCATTGTATAACTGACTATTCATTACCTTGATAATCCAATTTCTACAAGGTTGTTGGAAATTTGTCTGCCTGATGAAACAAAAACAGGTACACTAACACTGATGAATGTTTAAACATTGCTTGTGTTGTGATCTTGAGGAATTGGTCATGAATGTTGTCTGCAAGGAATAGACTAAAATTAAATATTACAGAAAGTTTTTCTTCTGTGGAAAAGATGGACAAAAAACCTAAAATAGGTTCATCTACCCATTGATCTGAGTGGTATGCTATTAGACAAGACACTAATGACACAATTTGTTTAGTTTTTTCAGGAAACATAGAGGTTTGGTATGGTGAATTCTTCTTTTGGAGTTGAACATCCTTTGGTAGGAAAATCTCAAATATCCTAGCTCTCTGAGGGAAGGTCAACTTCTGGTAGAGTTCCATAAGGGAATATACAAAAAAAGGGCTCAATGCAACATTTGGTTAATGGACTCTGGGGTTATGGTCAGCAGAATGTCACCATTCTGCGCCACAATGGCTCTCTAGCTAGGAATATATTTGGATTTATGCCATTTGAGAAAGTCTGGAAAAGGATGAGTCTGGGGAAACATGAATTATGGAAAGAGGGATTCCTAGAGGTTGATTTCATCACTCTAGTACAAAAAGGTTTGTTTCAACCAATTGTGTAGTTTGAACAAGTCAAACTCACAATTGGTCTCTCTAATTTTGTAGTGTTTATCTACCAATGGTATATGGTCTAAGTCAATTGCAGGAGGGATCATAAGATTTTCACTAGTTTGATTTGACTTTCCTTTAGGTGTCATTGTTTAGAATATCAGGAACAGAGATGAGGGTTTGGTTCTTTACCCGGGAAAATTCGAATGTCTAATGAGGAATCTGGTCAATGTGAAGGGTACATGGTCAAAAATGGTTGACTGGAATCTGTAGGGGTGACCAAGTAATCGAGCAGATGAGAAGGTAGTTTAAAATCCTGTACCTATTCATATGAAATAGATGGGGAATAGAAATGAGCCACAGTGATCAATTTGGGGATTTTTTTAGATAATTGGGAGTTTTATGTTACTTATGGTTCATTATGGAGTGATTCAGTTACCAGGTGGTGAACACTCGGGAGGTAACAGGCATGGTGTAATGGATATGGAGGGGTGTCAATGGGAAAGATAAGTGGCAAAGGGAATATGCAACATCATACTGAAGCGCAGAGGCCACGTGATGGAATAGGAGTGGCGGGGAAGTAGGGACGTGGTGGAGGAATGATGTGATGGGCGCAAATAAACGTTGATGGGTAGATGGACAGATTTCGGAGGTGGGAGGGCAAGTGGTAAGAAATTTGGAGCATGGGGGTGCTAAGAGACGAGTTCCCGCCACATATTGTGGGGCCCGTGAACAGGAATACCGCTTTTCGAACTCCCCCCCCCCCCCCACCATCGACTGATAAAGATAGAATGGACAAGGGGGGTCTGAAATTGATTCTTCATCATTGATCCAGGCGGGGAAGATCTTGACCGTTGATTTGTATGCGCCATATACCACAAGCCGACAAAAGAAGTCTTGTCGCTTTTCAACCTTATAATAAAATCGTAACTTTAGCGCCCAAGCATAATATTACATATTAATTGATCGTGTTTAAATTACACAATTAATCTTTATTAAATCAAGATTAATCTACGGTAAACATAATTAATTTAATCCTAAGGACGCATTTTGATTAGCAAGCCCGTATTATTTTCCTAAGGTTGCTTCTAACCCTATTCTAATCCATATTTATGCAATTAACCAAGTTTAGACACTTTGATTAATATTCCTCTAATCTACCTATTTATTTCAACTAAGATTAGGCTTGATGGTTGATTTATTATCTAACCTATACAACCTTTTTATTTAACTTAATCATGATTAAACAATATGATCAAACTATAGAATTTATTTCTATGTGGCATTTAAACAAGTTGCACACATTTATTTGAAAAACTTCTAAAGTAACTTCAATGCATTTTGTTCTTTTTTTATATGGTGGCATTTAAACTTGCTCACGTGCATGCATTTTCTCATGGGGTTTTTCTTTTTTATTGTATTTTTTCTTTTTCTCATATACATTTTTTTATACCCTCTTTTCATATATATATATATATAGTAAATAATTTTCAGAATACGATATTATTTACAATTTCATCAACTGAAAGGAAATAGCCAATCATCATTTGAAACTATGAATCATAGGACCCTAACAAAACTAACCAAATGAATTTTCTTTCCGCCCCTCACCCCGTACCATAAAAACTTGGATATGATAGCATTGATTTTATGGATAATCATTTTGGGCAAAAGAAATAGTTGCATCCAGTATACCGTAAGGTTCTCTGAAATATATTAAATGAGAATCATTCTGCCACCCGATGACAACCACCTATATGTCTAATTTGTTAACATTCTTTCAAATTTTTCTATAATCCAACACCAATACGAATTTCAATAACCGATTGCCTTTAATCTATATCCCATGTAGGTAAAACCAACATCCATAAGCACAGAAACAACAAAAAAAAAGTGTTCAATTTCTTATATGATCTCCTATTGTTTGCGGGCATGGGTACGCAAATATTTTGAGCCATTCATGATAAGGCTAAAAGCATCCCAAATCCCCAAATCTTGAAATGATGTGCAAGAGTTATTTCAATTATTTCCATTGATAGATGGATTTGTGTCCAAATATGACTACATCATCAACAAACATAAGATGAGTAATACATACTCCTTAATGATTTGAAGACCAACGAATTTGTTGTTGAACTTTACTTCTTATTGATGGTCTGAGTAGAAAAATTACCAAGGCAAAGATTATTTTATTCTTGGTTTCATAAATGTATTACCATTTTATATAACAAGTAATTGATACAATAGGGTCTTTAATGTTGTAAATACAGTTGCCCTTATGTTTATCTTTTTGACATGTTGCAAAGTTATTGTGTCCTCTTTTTTTATCAATCCTTGTCATGCATTTTATGGTTTAAGTCTCTATCCATTGTTTGACACGGGTTTTCAATTTTTTATATATTTTTATCAATAGTACAATTCTCGGTACCTTATAAGTTTGGTATCATATCATTTATGACTAGAGGTCAGACCTCTAATACTTAATTAATAACCAATATGGTCAATGCTTGATTGCATTGATCTCTACTTTTCTCAAAGTTTTTGTTCTCAATAATTCCAAAGTTTTTCTCTAATCGTGGCTATAATTATTATGTTGCTTGGCTTGTATCATGATTCATTCCCTAGATTTATGTTTATATGTAAGTTGATATGGTGATCTTATATGCTTTAGGAGTGACTCCTAGATTAGGTTTGTTGTTTCCAACTATATTGTCTATGGTGGTTGTGTACTTAAACATAACATTTTTATCAGATAATAAAATTTTATGTACATGAATTATTTTCTATGTAAATCTCATGACCTTGTAATAATCTTCTAGCCCTAAGCCTATAGAGTATCATCTTTCGATAATTGTAAATTGTCGCTTCTATGTAATAAGGGTGTTATCTCACTTTTTGTAACTTGAACTTAGGGTTAGCTTTTATATCTTTTTATATAAATAGGGGTTCCCCCATTTCATTTATAACTCTGTCATTTTATCAATATTATCCAGTGGTTTATTTGGAGAAGTATTTGTCCATTATCTAGATTCTTAGGTGCAATCCATGAAAAGTTTTTAATATGTGACCAAGGTGGAGTGATCCCTATGAAGTTTCAAGGAAAAATAAAATTTTGAGGTAGTGGTTATGAACCTTAGGCAGAAAGGACCTTCGACTTAGAACTGAATATCTCAACCCGAAACCTTAAAATGTCAAGGAGGAAGAGGATGTAAACCCTTGACAATCATGTGGTAAGATCCCTCCAAACTCATTAAATGCATAAAACTCACATGAACCGAATTTTAACCTACAAATGGAGATTGCACAATATGATTTTGGAGGCAATGTGTTCTTGGAAATACAACTCCCTTTTGGAGTTATTTTACAAAAAGGGTTTATTATTTAACTCATATTAATGCATCTACCAATTGGACTTACTGATAATTATATGTCTTATTGATTTGGATATGATACAAGTGGCTAAAAGTGTATAAGATGAATTCATGGTTATTATTAGAAATGTGAAAACTAGTTGTTCAACCTTGCTCTATGGACATCACCTTTTGAAAAAGGGGGAAAATTGTAAATAATTCATATCATTAATTTACATATAGTTCATCTATAGGCATTATCAATGGTGGAGGAAACTCATAAAATGGATGTAAGGAAGATAATGATAGGAAAGAAGTAGAAGCAACTTATAGTCAGTCTGAGGGGGTTAATGGTACTATTTTATATGTTCCTTCTAGCATGTCGATCCTCATAATCAAGTAAGAAGAAATGGAATTATGTTAACATGTATTGATGAGTGTAGGATAAGATTCAAGCTATATATTAAGTGCTTGATAGTATAAACTTAGAGGCTTGAATATGGAAATTAAGAAGAGGCCATAAAACATGAAGGAATATACAATCACATAATATGTGAAAGTAGCCACGGTAACATGTCGAAATAAAGAATATAATAATTATTCAAGCAAGATGTAGAGAATTGAGGATGACTAAATTGAAGACAATAGTAGTATAATTCACTAAATACACACTAAATGAACCAAAATAGAGTAATATATGTATATCTTAAGCTCTTATGGAACTACACTTGGGAGGATATTTAACCTATTATTAAGGAGGTTTTTAAGAAATGAAGGGATGCTTAAAAGTTTCATCTCTAATGTTAGTAACATATATTTGATAAAGTTACCTTGTGAATGAAGGGAAAATTATGATGAACTTATAATTTTCTAATGATGATAACTTATTGTAGCTCTTATAACCATAGCCAACTTGGAAGGATGAGATGAAGAAAAGCAAATAATACTTATATACTTTAAGCGTGTAAGTGAAACTTTTAAAAATGAGTGTAAGAAATCAACAAGAAACAGTAATATATTTGGAACATGGTGGAATATCTTGGATTTAGGGAATAATAGTGATTAAGTAACTTAGCATCTTAAGGTACCTCATGAATGAATAACCCTATGGAAAATAGTTGAGGAGTCATTTTAGTATTTTCTATATAAGAACACGAATGACCACTATAAGGATGATGCCTATTAGGAAGAAAATATTGTTAATCAACCAGTTAAGATAAATGACCATGATAATGATGAAGGTAAAAAGTATGGTGACTTTAGATTAAAGAGGTAATATGCCCATGAGTTCCTATATGATGGGACAAAAAAAGATAAAACATAAATTGTGAAAAGGGAAAAAGAGGAAACACCTTTTCATAATGACAGTGTTCTAGCTCGAGAAGGATTTGTGATAGTTAAGCAAGGTGGGAAAATTGAGTAACAACGCTATGGAATTTTTAGATTGGAGTAGTTAATTAATTTCATGCAATTCCCTCATGTATACCTAATGGATAACATGGAAATGCTATAGGAAATAGGGAATGTAATAAACTGTAGGGAAAATTTATGTCACAAGAATTAAAAGGGTGACTTTCTCAAATGGAAATATCTCTTGAAAATATAGATTAAGTGGATTGAGCGACATGAATGATTATTAAGGATGACTGGTGAGGGTCGTAGTGATGACCTGTATAATTCCAAGGTGTCAAGATAAGGAGTTGTCAACTAAAAACACTAATAACTCGCTAAGGATAAATACAAAAAAAAAAAATTATAAGTTTTAATGTTCCAAGTATAACAAGTGTCTAATCCTTAGTTTCTAGACTTCCAAAGACAAAGGAAATAGAATATGTGATAGTTTGAGTCTTAGAGATGGATGAACAAACACCCAGCATAAAGAATGAGAATTTGGTACACCTATGATTGATGGTGTGTTTGGATTAGGAGAAATAATTTGATTTAATGTAAACAATGATAACTTAAAATTTAATGACCTAGTATTTATGTGTTATTGAGTATAATAATCAACCATGGGTAATTATCAAAATACATACAAAATATAAGAATTTAAAATTTTGATATTGATTATGTAAGACATGTTAGTAAGCCTAGTAATATCTTAATGTTTGGATTTCACAGAATATGCTTAGAGATTGTGGCTCTAGATGATGGTGGCTTTTGTGGAGGTTAATAATGTATTCAGATAAGAAAAGAAGAAGAAAAGTGTAGCATATTGATGGGGTGATTATACCTACCCTGTAAATTGTCTATCTTCTTATTGAAAGAAGAGGAAACGATTATCACAAAACAATAGATGTCTTTTTAAGATTATGACACTCATAGCAGTGTGATCTAGCCCAAGCTACTAATTTAGCCAAACATATCCTAGATGTATGTGTAATGATATTGTCACATTAAATGTAATAGTTGGTATTCATTATTTATTTTAGTTAATGAATTTCATTTTGTACATGAATAATGTAAATAACATTCCCAATGTTTTATTTTTATATAGGTGATTTGCGTTGAGGTGATTATCATGTTCAGAATTTTATGCTATGAAGTTTTTTCTGCATAAATATCTTTATATTCTATATGAGGAATATACATGTTTTGGTCGTTGAGGTGTTGAATTCCATGACCTTGGGTATAGGTTAGAGTCTTAAAATCACTGACGCTACCAAACCAAGAATCTCAACCATAAACTACTTTGCACAGCGGAATAAAATAGCAGTAAAGCACATATGCATAGAACATAGAAACTTTTAATTTTTCAACCCAACTTCATTATATTAATCCAATTGATATAATACAACAGTCTATGGCTCCCGTACCAGGGATAATCACCCAAAATCATCCACTGTTACAAGATACAAAACAAGATACTCTGACCATCTGATTGTAGCATCCTCTATCAACTACTCTTAGTCGTACCCTGTACTTGTCTGATCCTTCAACTCCCGATCTGTAGCTCCTGCATCTATCAATGCTCCAAGTCCATCTAGCCACTGAACCTCAGTTGTAAATATGCTCTCTAGTTGTGTCTTAGTCCATCAAGGCCACAACACATCGTGACTCCTGTTGAGTTGATCCCAACTCCACTTGTGAACAACTCTCAACTGCCCATTGTTTCTCCTCATCTACTAAGGGACTTTCGCCCAATATGGTCTTCCTACGTTGCTTCAATGAAGACCAACATAGGGCATGGAGGGATGTCACCTATCACTGAAGGATGTCTGTCTCCCACAATGAACATGGGCTAGGAGGATTTCCCATCATATATTGTAAAAGTCCTCCACAAACAAGTCTTAGGCTCCACAAACATGCTCCTGGTTAATCAGACCCTTGAGCTCATCAACTACCGCTCTCGCAACCAACTTTTTCCATCAAGGTGTTACTCACCAGGCTCCAACTTGGACACTATCATGTTGTCCTCTAGTAAACCATAAGTGCCCAATCACATCCACACATGGTCTTCTCTCACGTTGCCCTCAAACAGTCCATGACAGACCAATCCACGTTGTAGCATTTGCATCTAGCTAGGGCATCCTCACACCTAGGAGACCCTTACACATGGTTGCCCATAGACTTCACCAATTCGCCCTTTACTCTGCAATAGAGGAGCTATTACACAAATCTGGGCACACCAGTATGTCTTCACCTAGGACATCATCAAGCCATCATCCAAGGGAACATATGAAACTATCCTTGTTGATGTCCTCTTGTCTCTCATTTGGTGTGCCTGTTGTCACCTTGGCTGCTTGGTCCACGTGGGCTCCTCCAAACAGCTCCTAAGGTCTCCTATAACTTCCCATCAAATTGATCCAAGCACTAGTAAAAGTAATGACCCAACACACATCACTATTGCTACTCTCTGAGTTAGTTGTTTTTGTTGTCCCTTGATTGTTCTGGTTAGGGAAATTGGTCACACTGCAACAACCCTTACAAACCCACTCAACAGTCCACAAAAAACCCTCAAAGACTACGGCACACCTTCATGAGACACCTCCCTTACTACGTTTTTGTTCTAGGAATATATCAGCCCTTAATCCTCCCTATGCATACCCTAACTGTGGTGTTATGGCTTGTGGCCTAGCACATAATCCACCTGTAGCATATGACCAACACCATACAAGTCTCTTACCCCTAAAACAATGCCCAAATAGACCTATAAGAGAGGTATCCTAACTCGTCCTTCCCAGCAAGAAACTCGTCCTTCCTTCCAACAGCTCGGTGCCCTGTTTAGCCCTTAAAACAATCCCTGATCTCCTCGTTGCCCTAGCCTCTTCTTGTTGTTGCTACCATAAAGAATTATCCTCCTCCTCTCTTCCTTCTTGTGTGTTGCACAAATGAATGCTAAAACAACTCCAATTCACCCTCTATTTATAGAAAATTGAGGGGCTTGAACGAATAGATGAAAAGACACATCTATTGGTTAATTTTTACATCAAGCCTACATGTCTTGAAAACCAATAATTCATTTTCAACTTTAAAAATTCATTTCTCCATTTCTACAACTCAAAATTTGACAATTCTCAAAGCGTTGGATTCTACTTTCCGCCCTCTATCGTCTCAAGCCATCACATGTAGAAATGTGCTCCCGGAAATGCCCCAAACATGATTGGGTGCAAAACCCCATACATGGCTTCCAAGCCCACAAGCCTACTTGTGGCTCTTTGACCTCCAACCCTTGAACACTAGGGCTTGGAGTACCTCCCAAGATACACAAAAATCAACACTCCCTCTTAGTGAGGGTGGTGCTTCCAAGGCTAGGAAGTAACCACCATCATCTGGCGCGAACTAGCCCATTTGGCATCCATCACTATAGCATACCTTGTAGAATGAATCTAACAATCTCAGTAGTGCCTATGCCTCATCACATCTGAACCTAAAGATCCCGAACCTACATAGGGTTGTTCCTCTAAGGCTAGACTCCCTTTGAGCCTATACGATCTCCACTAGCTCAGTCCTGCAAGCACTCATCCTCCTGGATCAAATACCACTCGTGAAAATCCCTCCAATATCGGATATGCAACATCATGATCTGATTAAGGCTCTACCCTGCCAATATGTAGTCCATCACATGAAGCCATCTCGATCAACCTAATCTCGTCCATGCCAAAGAAGCCCTCAATTAAGACATGGAAGTCCACGATGTACAAACCGCCACACAACATACTAAAGTGCATTGGGTTCACCACCGATCAACCAGAATTCCCAGTCCATCTCATCATGTAGTCTATCGAGACCACTCCTCCATTTCTTTAGCTGAACTCTCTGCTCCATGATCTAGACACCCACAACTCCCCCTTAGTTTCTTTGTTGTGCACACTCTGATTCATTGTCCCTCAAAATAGCTCAGATACGCTCTGATACCATGTAGAATTTCCACGACTTTGGGTCTAGGTTAGAGTCTTAAAATCATTGATGCTACCAAACCAAGAATCTCAACGATAAATTACTTTGCACAATGGAATAAAATAACAGTAAATCACATATGCACAAAACATAGACAACTTTTTAATTTTTCAACCCAACTTCGTTATATTAATCCAACTGATATAATACAATAGCCTAGGGCTCCCGTACCAGGGATAATGGCCCTCAATCATCCACTAGTACAAGATACTCTGACCATCTGGTTGTAGCATCCTCTATTAGCTCCTTTTGGTCATATCTTGTACCTGCCCGGTCCTTCAGCTCCCGATCTGTAGCCCTTGTCTTTATCAATGCTCCAAGTCCAGCTCGCCACTGAACCTCGGTTGTCAATATTCTCTCTAGTTGTGCCTTAGTCCATTAAGGCCACTACACATCGAGACTCATGTTGAGTTATTCACAGCTCCACTTGTGAACAACTCTCAACTGCCCATTGCTTCTCCTCAGCTACTCAGGGACTTCCGCCCACTATGGTCTTCTTGTGCTGCTCTAATGAAGACCAACATAGGGCACAGAGGGATGTTTCCTATCACTGCAAGATGTCCATCTCCCACAATGAACATGGGCTAGGAGGATTTCCCAGTCATCTGTTGTATAATTCCTTCTCCACAAACAAGTCTTGAGCTCCAAAAACCTGCTCCCAGTGGATTAGACCCTTGAGCTCATCAACTTCTGCTCTCGCAACCACCTTTGTCAATCAACGTGTTGCTCACCGAGCTCCAACTTGGAAAATATCACGTGGTTCTCTAGTAAACCATAAGTACCCAATCACATCCACATTGATCTTCTCTCACGCTAACCTCCAACAACCCACGAGAGACCAATCCACATTGTAGCATCTGCACCTAGCTAGAGAATCCTCACACCTAGGAGACCCTTACACATGGTTGCCCAAAGAATTCACCAATCCGCCCTTTTCTCTGCAATAGAGGAGCTATTGCATAATTATGGGCACATCAATATGTCCTCACCTAGGACATCATCAAGCCTTCATCCAAGGGAACATCTACAACTCTCCTTGTTATTGTCCTCTTCCCTCTCATTTGATGTACCTGTTGTCCATGTGGGCTCCTCCAAACAAATCCTAAGGTCTCCTACAACTGCACATCAAACTGATCCAAGCATTGGTCAAATTAATAACCCAACACACACCGCTAATGCTGCTCTCCAATTCTATTGTTTCTGTTGTCCCTTGACAGTTCTAGATAGGGAAATAAGTCACACTGCAACCGCCCTTACAAACCCACTCAACAATCCACAAACAACCCTCAAATACTATGACAAACCTTCATGAGACACATCCCTTAGAAAGATGATGTTATGGGCATACATTAGCCCTTAACCCCCCCTATGCATACTCTAACTATGGTGTTATGGCCTGGGGCCTATCACACAATCCCAACACCATACAAGTCTCCTTCCCCTAAAACAGTGCCCAAACAGACTTGTGAGAGAGGTCTCCTAACTCATCCTTCCCAGTAAGCAACCTAGCCTTCCTTCCAGCAGCTCGGCGCCGTGTTTAGTCCTTAAAAATGTCCCCCGTCTCCTCTTGCCCTAGCCTCTTCTTGTTGCGGCTACCATAAAGAATTATCCTCCTCCAATGAGCTCTCTTCCTTCTTGTGTGTTGCACAAATGGATGTTGAAACAACTCGAATTCACCCTCTATTTAGATCCAAATGAGGGGCTCCAACGAATAGATGAAGAGACACATCTATTGGCTAATTTTTACATCAAGCCTACATGACTTGAAAACCAATAATTAATTTTCAACTTCAAAAATTCATTTCTCCACTTATACAACTCGGAATTCGACGATTCTCAAACTGTTGGATTCTGCTTTCCACCCTCTATCGTCCCATGTGATCACATGTAGAAACGTTCTCCCAGAAATGCCCCAAACAGGATTGGGTGTAAAACCCCATAATTGGGTTCCAAGCCCACAAGCTTACTTGTGGCGCTTTGTACTCCAACCCTTGAACACTAGGGCTTGAGTACCTCCCAAGCTACACAAAAATCAACATGAGGAACTTATAAAACAAGAAGTATCAAAGCTATTATCAGAAATACTCATTATGGTCTCAAAAATGTCATATGTAGGAATTGAATGCGGGTGGGGAGAATAATAACATTTCTCCCAACCACCCAAGCTAAACACAATTGGCAAGATGTTATGTTAATGTGTGGTTCCATTTATTATGTTGATATTATATATTTGATAAAGATATGTTGATGTTATGACAGTATTTCATGATGTGATGGTATTTGGTAATCGTGTGTAATTTTTATGATGAGATGTTTAATGATGACATACATAAGCATATTGTACCATACAATTTTGTTGTGATGACATTAATGTAGTATTCTCATGATGGCATGTGAGAGTTAGCATGTAGATTATTATATTTCATTATATAATGATGGTATAAATATAACTAATTCATTGGTTGTGTGTTGTAAGGTGGTGATTGACGTGAAATCCACCAATGACCAAGAGCCTGGATGATTTATTTGATGATCTCTTGGAAGCCCATACCTATGAGGGAGAATATGTAATATCTTATGTGTTAGAAACAAACTCCATCAACTACTTATGCCAGTGTTTTTGAAGTTTATATAATTCTCAATGGGACATAGGACGATCTTGAGTAGGCCAAGTGCCTAATATTGGAGTCATGCCATTGAAGTCTAGAAAATGGATAGAGCGTTGCTTTCCAATGGAGTTATGATATTGGACTTCAGTGCTTTGGGTTGTGTACCATATTGAGTTATGGTAGGATTTTTGGCTAGCCTTTTGAGATGTTTGGGGTACATGAGTACCAAGCCAGATGCTTTCTTGCGCAAATGAATCCTAGAGCCTTGGGGTCAAAAGTAGAGAAGTGCTAGAGTTTTTCTCACCCTTCCTAGGAACTTTCAATGCTTTCTATTTTCAAAACACAAAAGTACTAGAGCATTGCTCACACTTCCTGGGAATTTTTTATGCTTTTTTTTTTTTTCTGAAAGTAGAGAAGTGCTAGAGTGTTTCTCACACTTCTTGTGAAGTTTCATTGCTTGTTGTGGTCACTTGAGATGGCCTTATATTAGTATAGTAGAGGGTGATGTTGCAAATATGGGAAAAAAACTATAAAGAAAATAAAGAAAAGAAAAAACAATAACTAAATCAAAGTTAACTTGGAAACAAAGTTCATTGAAGAGGAAGAGTATGTAGTGTCCAATGTTGTTATTAAATAATAATAAGAAGAATGGGAATAAGAATAAATAATATAATAAAAAACAAAACAAGACAAACAAACAAAAAAGTGAAGATCATAAATAAATAAATAAAATTATTTTATTAATAAAAGTAAAAGAGTAAAAATAAGTAAAGATAAATTTATGAAAAAAAAAAACTATGATAAAAATTTAAAAAAAGTGCATGATGATACACATATTGTCTTTTATTTTTTAGAACAAATGAGTTATATTTAATGGATGAGGAGAAGGATGGATGAGATCTTTTATCTGGATGGATAATTGGAAAGTAAGGATTAGGCATTGACAAAGATAATTGATTGAGATTTCATGGTGCCTAATTATAAAAAAATATGGTGTTATTGAACCTATGGGTGGGTGGAGATTTTTCCCCACATGATAATTGTGATCAACAAAGGCTCAAGGTGCCTAATTATAGAAAAACATTATGCATTTGAACCTATACCTAATGGTTTCTTATTCATGGCATTGTTAGTAAGTAATTTTTTCATCTAGTAGATAAGTTTCTCACCTCTCTTTTCTTGGAATTATGTAATTCTTTAATAGATTTTCCTTACATTATACATCAATAATTTCATATATAATTATGTGAAAAGATCAACATTATATTACTATGATATTCCTTATTAACAAAATCAATAGAATATAACTACTATAAATAAATAAAATAATTGAAAATAGAGATATAAAAATCTAATTAACCAACTAAAACTAAAAATTAATAAAAATGTTACATATAAAATAAATAATAAATAAGCTAAATTAAATTAAATATATAGTAATTATAAAACAAAAAAAAATTATGAACCGAAAAAAGTGATGACTCTTGAATGGGCACCTTAGGATACCATTCATAGCTTTGAGAGAACAACTACTATTTTATTGAATGATATAACCTGATCTTTGAATAATTAGTCACTTTCTACTAACATATCAACACCAGATTCATGGTTCACAATGAAAATGAATTAATGCCAACATATTTTAATTTTAAAGGACTATAAATTTCATGCTATGGAATTATGAAAGGATATTTGTTGATATCATTTAAGTCATGGAATTGGGAGGACATGCCAATGAATAAGATTCTAATTCATGGTTTGGATTTTGGAAAACTGGAGAACTTCAAGTGTCAAACACGATATATGCATGTGCACTTATTTTGGTTTTTTTTACGTCAATGGGATATTTTTTTTTGGTTTTTTCGATTATTTGAATTGAGGATCTATAGACAATCCCCTCTTTCAATTCTACGCAATTTTGTTGCCTTTTTTCTATTTAATAAATGAGAAGTGATGTGTGATTGTGAAGAAAATTTCCCAATTTTGTTGCCTTTTTTCTATTTAATAAATGAGAAGTGATGTGTGATTGTGAAGAAAATTTCCCTTTCTTCTGTACCTTATTTGAAAAAAAATGAACATGTCAAAACAACAGAAGAGAATACCTTCTCCAAAGAAAACCAAGAGAATACATGTTATTTAATTTTTATTTCATGCATTTTTATTGAGAAAACTTCCACCAAGCATCTTATATGTTGAATCTTAAACACAATTGAATTTGTTTATCTTTTTAGTTTTGGAGTTGTCTTTAGTGCGACTTTTTAGACTTTTTGGTGTAGGAATTTGATCGACAAATTTGAGGTGAAATCTTGATTTGTGTTATTTAAACTCTGGATTTCAAACTTCTGTGGTTCATATTTTCTAATTTAGTTACCGGAGAATCCCCAGTATGAATCATTCTTTGTCAACGTTTCGAATCTCAACCGAGATCCATCATCGGGACCAATTGAAAAACCTTTAGGGCACTTCGATTGTGTACGGATTGCACATCAAGCTTGTGATTTCAATAAATTATTGCTGGATTTTAGAGAAATTAGACTGGAAAAACCCATTGAAAAGCTTCCAAAAAGTCATACTAAAAACAACTCGTATTAGTTTTATCAAGGATGGGTTGTAGCAATCGGTTTTACTATTAACCACTATTAATTTAGCATTGATCAATGCAACTTATAATATTGAACTTTGAAAAATAAATATTTTTTCAATACCATTAAAATAACTATTTTTCAAACATTTGATTGGACCATAATTTGAATACCTTATTGCAATCTTTGCACAAGATAATGTCATATGGATAACTACCTCACATATTTTATGCATTATTTATGGATATAGTTGCAATATTCATGCATGATTTTTTAGATATTTTTGTAGTGATTTTTTATTTTTTTAGCTTTTCAAGAAAACCATCCAAAAATAAAGTCTTTTGCATAAAAGTGGACAATGTAAATAAATGTAGTTACTAGGAGTTACTTCCCAAATGTGTAGACTTACTAATGGTTACTACCCACCAAAATTTATACAAGCCCTGGTACTTAAGGAAGCAATTAATTTATCCACTTCACATCTCAATTTATTAGCTCCTACCAAAGCAAGACTATAAAATTTCATTTTCTTATTAACCATTACTATTTAAGATTGAAATAATTTTTTATGGATTTTTTCTCATAGCATAATTTTTAATTTGAGTGGTAGGGACTAAGCTTCTCTATAACACTTGTTTGGTTAATAGATTGTCTATACTTGTAAGGGGTAGCCAAAGTGTTTGGGACTAATGGTGTCAATGACACCCACCTTAGTTCAAAGCATGGTTAAACCACCTAATATGGTTTGCAGACTATTATATTGTGCCAAAGAGTTATAGTTGTAGTGGTGTGATGTGATCTCTAGTTGCATAAATGATAATGTGTTCTAGTTATCAATTCCTTCTTGTGCAAAAAAAAAAAAAAAATATTGCATAGGCCTATATATATATATATATATGATGTAATATACTTATGCTTATCTTGGATGGCATTTGGCATCCATGGCCTTCCATTCAACTTTAATATATTTTGTTACTAGATCTTAGTTATGAAGGTGTATGGACATTGCCATCTTGTGGCTCTTCTTTAATAAGTTAGATTTTTGGTTTTAATGATGACAATTCTTCTTGTGAACATCCATTGAGACTAGTTTTGATTTATAGGACCTTAAGCAAAGGTCATACGTAATTACTTAAATAATTTTAAAATTCATTTATATGCTAAAAAAGGTTTGACAAAAGTTTTCCTCTATAATTTTTCAAAGTTAAAAGGTTAGGAATATTGATATTGCACAAATTTTGAAAATGAGATTACCATGGGTGTACATAGGGCATTTTTAAGAGAAAATTGTTTTTCATCCTTTAGCTTCTTAGTAAAACCAATCTCTTATTTCATTGTGTAGCAAATGAGAGATTGTCATTTTCTTTTCCAAGAAAAAATTGTAATTTCTATTCATTAAGAAATAAATCACATTTTTTAGGTCTTCATGGCATAATACAAAAGAGCAAATGTAGTTGAAAAAGACACTTGCAATAATAGAAATGCAAATTACACTTCCAATAGTACAAAAATAAAATTACACATCAAATATACATATAATTTTTTCCCTTCAAAAAACAATCATCAATTCTTCATCTTTCCCCTTTTACTTTGCCTCTTTCCACCCACCCAAAGAAGGATCCCTAATAACCGATTGTAAGTTTGAAGGTGGTATATAAAAAATCATATAGAGTGAACCCATTCTTTATCTAAATCGACCAAATTAGTTTCATGAAGCTTCTTTGTTCCACCTAAAAAGGATTTAAAAATAACGATGTAAGGTCCCACCCTGACTCTATTAGTTAGTGGAATAGACAATTACTTAATGTATTAAGGGTCACATTTATGAAATAAGGCCTCATGAGATAGTAGACTATGAAACCAATAAATGCATCTAGGCTCATTAAAGAAGGTCCATTAGTTAGTGGTTGAGGCCTCATTTATTGAGGTCCACCATGTGGTTAATATTTTGATCAACTAGAAACTATATATAATACCAAAAACTATGTAATCAAATATCAAGTGAATATTAAATTATTTGGAGTTTTATTTATGTTAGAAGTTGCCTCTCAAAGAAGCATGTGAACATTTCATCTAGTTTCAAATTTCAACAAAGTTTTGCTTACTTTTTTTGCACAATAATAGTTAAGTGCTTAATATAATATTCTATTGTTATGAAAATGAATATGAATGATCCAGCAGCTCCCAAAAACCTCAAAAATCAAAGTGTTCAAAACTTGATGGAAACATCACCAAGTTGTAGAGCTTGGGAGGTTGATTCCAACGGCATTAATGGCACCTCAATTTGAGTTCGTATGACAAAGTTATCGTCAATCAAAGTTTTTTTCGAACTATGAAAAAAGTCAAAGGTAGACTAGGCACTCCATACTACTAACATCAGCATGGTGAGGTGGCGGACATGACAGGTTGCCAAGTGGACCAGTCCTCATCCGACACATGACACCTTGGGATTGGATAGTCAAACTTGGGCAAAGTCAAAAAAATGGTTGAATCTCAAACGAAGGTAGTGATGGAAAAATTAGCAATCCGGTCAAAAGTTGAATGGTGGCAGTTATGCTTAGCTCAACGACAGTTTCAAATATATATATATATAGAGAGAGAGAGAGAGAGAGAGATATAGATTGTTACATAACCAGTGATAAACCATATGGAACGCGATCAAATCAAATGGTTGCAACTATATTCAAAAAGGGGGAGCCCCGTGTGTTTGACCTCAGGACCTCCTCCTAACTCACCATTTTAATAATACTACACCAACCAACACGCCCCAAGCGGGGGATTTGTTAACTTCTCCAACACCTGCCTACTTAAGCCCACCAAATGCATAATGTAGGGACCATGGAACATTGAGCAGGTCATGAAAAGGTGAAGTGATGGAGGGTCGATGGAGAGCGTGGAACCATGACAGAGGAATCGTGCATGCAAAGGAACCATGACAAATCATAACTATGCATGCGAGTGGAACCAGACCTGTGGAACCCCACCTTAGCACAAGTCCCGAGGAAAAATATTCCATAAAATATTTTGCGGTATATTCTAGGAAATATTATAGGGGAATATTCTTAAAAGATTCTTCTTACATCTTAAAGATTCCTAAGGAGCCGATAATTGAAGGTTACAGAACCAGGTCGAGTTTATACTCCTTTTTATTAGAATTTTGCAAGAAAATCAATGGTGTTGTCAAAATGGAGATTTGAGCAGCAAATATGAGGGCTCATGGCAGAAGCCCATGTTTGTCATTAATGGTGGGCACAAGGTTCAAGGAAGTGATGCACTTAATAGAATATTTTCAAGTCTACGATCAAAATTCACAGAATAAAAAGACGAACGTGTTGGTGATGTGTTAGCCATGTTTTGAGCAACATTGTGATCACCTTGGCAAGAGAACAAAAGTAAGCTTTATGTATTTATGGTTTTTGTCTCTTTATGGGATATTGTGAAGAGATGAACATATGTTGCAGGATTTTTTTATCTTTGTATGTTGCAGCAAGGAAACAAAATCAAAATAACCACAGGGAAATTATCATTTGAGCCTTGCACACAAACCAAGATGGTGCGGTGTTAAGAAAATGACACTTTGACACTTTGTTAGAAAGTAGTCATGTTAACAGTCATTGGTCTCATAATTGTGAGACTAGTATGATGATGATGAGTATGACTTGAATCTCAACAGCGGATTCAAGAAGACTTGTTGCCACATTATGTGAGAATAGTCTAATATATGCTACATGCTTGTGAGAGATCAACCCATTTAGAGAAGATCATCTCTTTGTAAGAGAGATACATTGTCACTTGCTTGTGAGAATCAACTCTTGGTATTGTGTATGAGAGCATATCTTCGATACTGCCACAATTGTGGGAATTCTACTCCCACTTGATGATGTGAGAATTCAACCCTTTGCAAAGGAGAGTATATTTGAAGAAGAGAATGAAGCATCTCATAGATTCATGAGCCTGGAGACACATCCCACACCAAGTTAACTTTGTTACCAACTTGGTGATATTTTCCCTTATTTGTTTGATAACTAGTCACATGTTTTCTTATGCATGTCTTTCTACTTTCTGCAATTATGTTGAGATGCATTAAGTGATGATAGAGAGATAAAAAGAACAGTTAAATGATGTTTTAATTCAAATTGGATTCAAGCCTTCAAATGTAATCAAGTTCAATTAAAGCGGTCCTATAATTCTAATCCTTTTAAGTGAGCTAAATCTAGATTAAGTTTGGTATTATGGATCAGGTCAGATTGGTATCTGAAGCATACCAAGCTTGGAATCGATTGGAACCCCATATCATATTAAGTTTGGTATCAAAGCAGTATTAACCAAAGATTACACGTGTTTAATAAGAGGTGGGCAAAGGATTGAAGCAAGTGAGGCTTCAAGAGCTTGAAGTGATCAACCAATGCATTATAGTAGAGAATGTTGAGTTGAAGAGGATGTTACGAGAAGCATAGGATGATAAGCAGAAGTTAAGACTCATGCTCGAGAAATTTGTTGAGGAACAAGTTCGAGAATGTTCCACTATAGAGGAGGAAAAAAGTCCCTCCGCGATCATGCCAAATAGTGTCCATGACAGGTATATCAGTCATGGTTCTTGTTATGAAGATATGAATGAATGCACATCTGATGATACCTCCTATGTACTAAGTAACCAAGGTGGTTTCCTATATGCCTTGAATTCAACATCATTCAAAGCAGGGCAACAGGAGGAATTGGTCAGACTCACAAAAGAGGACCAAGTGTCACATACGGGAATGGACATAAATAATTATCCTTGTCCAATTACTTCATTTCATGATGATGATTTTTGTGCTTTTAAAAATAATACTACAAGAATTGGTTCGAAGCTAATGAATAAGATGGGATATGAAGGAAAGGGCCTAGTAGTTAATGGCCAGGCATTGTGAATCCCATCCAAGTGGTGGAACTACCTCAATCTACAGGACTAGTCTATATCAGAGAGGAAGTTAGAGGAATATCCAAACCCACAGAGACATGAGAGTCTTCAAGTGACAAGTCTAATTAAGTGCAAGATGTTGAGAGTGCATCACAAAATTTCAGTGATAATGAACATTTCAAAGAAAGAGACAAGGCAAGCTCTCCTCGTCAAGCTTGCACCAAAGACAACCAAGCAAGGTATAAAAAATCTCAGTATTCTAATGTCCATTTTGATTACAAGCAAATTGGTAATGATGAGAAAAAATTATGGCATATAAAACCATGTACATTTTGAGGTTTGAATAACCATGCTGCTACAAAGTCTTTGAAAACAATGGCGTTGTATAGGAAGGTTATGGTAATGAGGAAGAAGTCAAGTCGTGAAGACCCTTCTCCACATCAAGAGAGAAAGAAGGGAAAGAAAACATGGAGTAAAAAAGGCTACTACAACCATTACAACAAAGGTGGACATAAGGAAGCCACCTGTTGGACACTCCATCCAGGGATGCATCCTAAGAAGGATAAGAGGGTTGTGAAGGAACCATCCAATGAAGCAGCTCATGAAGCGGGACAACTACAAGAAGAAGGCCAACTACATAAATAACTTGAAAGGGAGAGAATGTTTGCCTTGATGACTAAAAATGTGAATCATCTTTAGAGTTATTTGATAAGTGGTCATCATTGTAAATCACATGTTTCTTTTTAAAGACCCCATAAGTCGGAAAAAACTTGTTAAATTGATGAAGTGCATAACATCACTTGAATATACAACATACTGATATTTTTGGACTTTATTTGGACAACAAAGGATATGGGTTATGTTGTATATCATAGAAACATGTTTGACATCATGATGTAAAATTTTGGGCTCCAAAGGTCCTTTAGTGGAGAGGAATGGTCCAAGCGGCTCCAGAAAACCTCAAAAATCAAAGTGTTCAAAATTTGATGGAAACATCACAAGTTGTAGAGATCGGCGAGTTGATTCCAACGATGTGAATGACACCTCAATCCAAGTTTGTATGGTAAAGTTGTCGACAATCAAAGTTTTGGTCAAACTATGAAAAAAGTCAAAGATTTACCGAGTACTCCATGCTGCTGACATCAACATGGTGAGGTGGTGGACATGACTTACTGCCAAGTGGACCAATCCTCATCCAACACATGGCACCTTAGGATTGGACAGTCAAACTTGGGCAAAGGTAAAAAAATAGTTGAGCTCCAAATGGAGGTAGTGATGGAAAAATTAGTAATCCAGTCAAAAGTTGGCCAACCAAACAAACTGGTGGTTAAATATGGTGAACACTCGAGAAGATTTAGTGGTAGGTTTAGCCACAGGTTAAATTGGTGGAAACCCCCCAAAATGGTGATAGTTATGCTTACTCTGGAAGTAGTTTCAATCAAATATATGTATATATATATATATATATAATTTATATAGTATGTTATATCAACCATTAACATAACCAGTGACAAACCATATGGAATGTGGTCAAATAAAAAAGTTGTAGCTCCATTACAAAAGGGGGAGGCCCGCAAGTTTGACATCGGGACCTCCTCCCATCTCACCATTTTAATAATAGTACACCAACCAACATGCCTCGAGAGGGGGCTTTGTTAACTCTGTCATTTCCCACCTACTTAAACCCACCAAATGCACAATGCGAAGACCATTGAACAATGAGCAGGTCATGGAATGGTGAAGTGACGAAGGGTCGACAAAAAGCACGAAAACACATTGAAGGAACCATGTGTGTAAAGGAACCACAATAGACAAGAACCATGTGTGCGAGCGGAATCAGACTTGCAAAACCCCACCTAGGAACAAATCCCGAGGTGGAATATCATGCAGAATATTTTGTGGTATATTATGGGATTCTTAAAAGATTCTTATGGCGTGTTAAATATTCCTGAGGAGCCCAGAATTGAAGGTTACAAAACCAGTTCGAGTTTATACTCATTTTTCTCATAATTTTGCAAAAAAATCAACAGTGCGGTCAAAATAGAGATTTGAGCAGCAAATCTAAGGGATCATGGCAGAATCCCATGTTTTCCATTAATGTTGGGAACGAGGTTTGAGGCAGCGATGAAATTTACAAAAGGTGGTCAAGTCTACAGTCAAAATTTACAAAATTACAAGACGAGCATGTTGGTGATGTGTTAGTCGAGTTTTGAGCAATGCTATGATTGCCTTGGCACGAGAACCAAAGTAACTTTGATGTACTTACGGTTTTTGTCTCTTTTTGGATATTGCAAAGAAATGAATGTATATTGCAGGATTTGGTGATCTTTGCATGTTGCAGCAACGAAGTAAGATCAGAATCACCACAAGGGAAAATATCATTTGAGCATTGCACACAAACTAAGACGGTGCGGTGTTGAGAAAAGGCCACTTTGACACTTCGTCAAAAAGTAGTCATGTTTACAGTCATTGGTCTCAAAATTACTAGTCTAGTATGATGATGAGTATGAGTTGAATTTGAACAATTGTTTCAAGAGGACCTATTGCCACTTTACGTGAGAAGAGTCTAGTTTATGCTACATTCTTGTGATAGATCAACCTATTAAGAGGATATCGCCTCTTTGTAATAGGGAGACATGGCCACTTGCTTCTAAGAATCAGTTCTTGATATTGTGTATGAGAGCATCTCTTCAATACTGCCATAGTTGTGGGAATTCGATTGTCACTTGATGATGTGTGAATTTAGCCCTTTGTAAAGGAGAGTATCTTTAAAGAAGGGAATGAAGTGGTTCATAGATTCGTGAGCCCGAAGACGTAGCTCACACTAGGTGAACTCTATTACCAACTTGGTGAATTTTTCCCTTATGTGTTTGATAAGTTGTCTCATGTTTTCTTATGCATGTCTTTCTACTTTCCGTAATTATTTTGAGAAGCATTAAGTGATGATAGAGAGAAAAAAATAGTTAAATGACATTTTAATTCAAATTGGATTCAAGCCTTCAAATGCACTCAAATTCAATTAAAATGATCCTATAAATTTAATCCTTTTAAGTGATCCAAATCCATATCAAGTTTGGTATCAGGGATTAGAGCAGATTGGTATCTAAAGCAGACGAAGTTTGAAATCAATTAGCACCCCGGATCAGATCAATGAATGTGATCCTTTTACAATGAGGGGATTTTGGATTAATATAACCTAGGGTGCCCATTGAAGAGTCATGACCCTTTTTTGTTCATGCTTTATTATTATTATTATTATATAGAGAGATAGAAATTAATTTATTTTACCTAGATTTATTACTTTTTTTTATATATAACATTACCTTCCCCTTAAGCGATGCTTTTTCCTCAAAGAATGGACAATGAAGGATGTTTTGACGAAAAATCTCTCTCTCCCAATGGGCATCTTATTTTGGTGGGTTCTTCCACTTAATGAGATATTCTTTAATTACTTGGGAGCTGAATTTATTTTTCGTTGTGGTAATGATACCTTTTGGTTCTAAAATGGTATTTCTTTCATCATCTAACATAGGGAATGTTTTCCATGATTTTTGGTGTTTTCCCAACACTTTCTTAAGACAAGATACATGGAAAACATTGTGAATTCATATTTCATCAGGTAGGTTCAAGCCACATGCTACTTGGATGATAGTTTTGTTGATTTGATAGGGTTCATAAAACTTCAATGCCAACTTGTTCTTTCCATGTTGTTTCAAGAATAATTTTTTGTAAGGTTGGAGCTTCAAAAATACCGAATGTCGAATCTCAAACTCTCTCTCTCTCTCTCTCTCTCTCTCTCTCTCTCTCTCTCTCTCATATTGGCCGGTTTTCTACTTCATATGATTTCTTCTAATATTTAAGCTTTTATTGAGTTGTTGAAGGACCTTTTTGAATTTTTCTAATCAGCCTTTTACTACTCGATTTATTTTCCTTTATAGCGATTTCCTTCCATTTAGGATGCTCCTAACAATAAAGAACCTAAAATGTAGTCATCTTAATCGAAGTGTGATAAGTAGAGTTGTACCACCATTCAACAAGGTATAACCATTAGAACCGCTTATTCTATTTATTTTTTACAAAATAATGAAGGTAAGTTTCCAAACATTTATTATTGATTTGTAATTGACCATCTGTTTGGAGATCGTAGGTTTCACTCATGTTGAGGGATGTCTGAAGTAATTAATTTGTTCATCTCATGTTTTATTATACACAAGAATGTCGTCAAAGAAAACTAACACATACTTCCTTAGGTAGGGTCAAAACACTTCATTCATGGTTGCTTTTAAGGTGGTTGGAGTATCAATTAAGAACCCAAAAAGAATCAATTTGAATTTTTAGTGCCCTTCATGACTTTGAAAAGTGATTTTAGCCACATATTCTAGCCTTACTCCGATTTGGTAGTATCTTGGTCTCAAGTCTATCTTAGAGAAATTCCTGGCTCCATGGAGTTCATCCAACATTTCATCTATGAAAGGAATATGAAATTTATTTTTTGATGTTATCTTATTCAACCTTCTTTAATCTATGCACAATATGAAATACTTGTCTTTCTTTCGAACTAGAACTACATGACTTACATAAGGGCTTCTTGCCACATCTCAATAGGTCTTGGACTATCCTCTTGATTTCTATTTTTGATGATGTGGCTTGATGTTGACAAGGTTTGACCCTGATTCAACTTCAATTATGTGCTTGATCTCCCTTTCAAGAAGCATCTCCAAGGATAGATCTTGGAATAATTTTTTGTGTTTTTTAATTCAATCTTGAATCTTTAGTTGTTTGACATTAACTAATTTTGAGACAAATAATTCCATCTAGTGGAATTATACCATATATGTTGGTGCTATTCTCAAATTAAATTCACCATTTGATGGGAGGCTATAATTTGATTTTGGGGCGATTAGAACCCATATAACTTATACATTTCTCCTTGTCATCTAAACTTTATAAAGTGTTTTTTATGGTTAATGGAATAAATGCCTAATGTTCATAGCCACTGGACTCCTCAAACTACATTCACTCCTCCCAGACGCACACTATATAATTGATATTTTAATTTTTAGTCTTGAATATGTAATTTAACATTGTCGCATTTTCCCACACCTTCATTTTTTTCCATGTGTTGTCGTGATCTTTATATTAAGCATTGAGATATGAAAATACTTAATCTTATTGCGAGATTTGTGTTAACAATATCTACGAGTACTTTCATTGTCTATTAGGACCATTACATTGCTCGTTTTTATGTTCCATTTTAAATTTAATGTTTGTGGTTGAACTATTCTTGTTATGGTTGATGGTTAAGTTTTTGGTGCATTTTCATTATCTGACTATAGGGAAAAAATTTGAGGGTCCTTCATCTAATTCCTCGTAGTATAAAGCATCTTTCACCTTACATTGATATATATTTTTGGTGTTGTTTCCTTTGAAACATTTATGTCTAGGGTCTATTTTTCTCCACAATGTTTGTATTTCCTTTCCTTTATTTGTTGGGCTTCCAAATTAAGTTTTCCTCCCTCTCTTAAATGAGGTGGCGGTTACTTTGTATTTTCCACATCCATAGTTTGGGAGGGATTTCCACTTTAATAAACCTCATCAAATTTTTGGGATTATATCCTTAATTTATTTTTCGACATTTTTTTCCTTATGCCTAGCTTGATCCATGGTTGCCATATTGTGAATTTCTAATTCTTCCCTTATGTAGGTTTTAATTCTAACACATACGTTTGAAGTAATTGGTCCTCAAATAATTTTAGTACTAATATCATATGCTTCCTATTCATGAGTGTATCATCTACATCACCTTTTGTTATCATTCTGATAATTTTTGCAAAGACGTTTGTTGGGTCCCTATAATACTAGTGATTACCCCATTACTATGGTAGTTGTACCCCTTATTAATATTTGTGTGCCCCTATTGCCCCCATATTGTTATTACTGTGCCCCATAGAATCCCTCTATTGTTATTTTTGTGGCTTTATATTATTATTGTTAGGTCAGCTGGATTATATTGTGACTCCTTAGACTCCTATATATAGAAAGGAGGTTTTGTCATTTGAATCATCCAAGAATTGTTCATTTATGTAATGTAAAGGAGGTTGCCCCCTCGAAGAGGTTGAATTCTAAG